>CAIGQZ010031581.1:1107422-1118781 GCA_903798205.1 Danio tinwini | reverse complement strand
ACACACACACACACACACACACACACACACACACACACACTCACCGGCCACTTTATTAGGTACACCTGTCCAACTGTTAGTTAACAAAAAATTCTAATCAGCCAATCACATTGCAGCAACGCAATGCATTTAGGCATGTAGACATGGTCAAGACGATCTGCTGCAGTTCAAACCGAGCATCAGAATGAAGAAGAAAGGTGATTTAAGTGATTTTGAACGTGGCATGGTTGTTGGTGCCAGACGGGCTGGTCTGAGTATTTCAGAAACTGCTGAAATACTCACTCACAACCATTTCTAGGGTTTACAGAGAATGATCTGAAAAAGGGAAAATATCCAGTGAGCAAATGCCTTGTTGATGTCAGAGGAGAATGGCCAGACTGGTTCCAGCTGATAGAAAGGCAACAGTAACTCAAATAACTGCTCGTTACAACCAAGGTCTGCAGAAGAGCATCTCTGAACACACAACAACTTTGAGGCAGATGGGCTACAGCAGCAGAAGATCACACAGGGTGCCACTCCTGTCAGCTAAGAACAGGAAACTGAGGCTACAATTCACACAGGCTCACCAAAACTGGACAATAGAAGATTGGAGAAACGTTGCCTGGTCTGATGAGTCTGCATTTCTGCTGCCACATTCGGGTGGTAGGGGCAGAATTTGGCATCAACAACATGAAAGCATGGATCCATCCTGCCTTGTATCAGCGGTTCAGGCTGGTGGTGTAATGGTGTAGTGGATATTTTCTTGGCACACTTTGGGCCCATTAGTACCAATTGAGCATTGTGCCAATGCCACAGCCTACTTGAGTACTGTTGCTGACCATGTCCATCCCTTTATGACCACAGTGTACCCATCTTCTGATGGCTACTTCCAGCAGGACAACACACTATAACGTCATATAGCGCAAATCATCTCAGACTGGTTTCTTGAACATGACAATGAGTTTACTGTATTCAAATGGCCTCCACAGTCACCAGAACTCAATCCAATAGAGCAGGGATGTGGCGAAACAGGAGATTGGCATCATGGATGTGCAGCCGACAAGTCTGCAGCAACTGCGTGATGCTATCATGTCAATATGGAGCAAAATCTCTGAGAAATATTTCCAGTAGCTTGTTAAATGTATGCCACGAAGGATTAAGGCAGTTCTGAAGGTAAAAGGGGGTCCAACTTGGTACTAGTAAGGTGTACCTAATAAAGTGGCATGTTTTCACTGCATGTATCTGTCTCTCAGGTGCTTCACCTCAGTCTGGAGTATGGGACGTTTATGTGGCAGCTGGGTCAGGCTGATCAATACGTGCAAATCCACAGTCTAGAGAACAAGAAGAACTTTGTAGTTCACACCAAACAGGTCTGTGTCTGCTTTACATCTCTACATTCATTGGCCTCATAAATTAACTTCAACTTAAAGGTGCAGTAGGTGATCTGCCTAAAGGCTAACCGGTTAACATAACATCTTTCAAATACAATCCCTCCCCTGTCGGCCAAAGCCACGCCTCTAGATCATGCCATTTGCCATTTAGATAACTTTATAGTGCTTTATAATACTACAATTCCCAACGAAAAACTGTATTATATGTAGCACGTTTTCAGTTATGTAGTTAGCAAGCAAATCTTGTCATCACTCATTAGTCTCACTTTGGGCTGCATGGTTCTGGCTAAAATATGAATCATCATATTTTTTTTGTTGCTTAAAGTCAAGATCACGATTTTCTCCTGACTCTATAGATGTAAAATAAAGGTTAATATGAGTAGGCTGCTATTATTGTTAACTTTTAAACATGGTAAAACAACACTAATAATGTCAGGCTTATGTGTAGCTCTACTGTTGGTTAACATGCTGAATTTAGTATAGACCTTTCTCTTGGCTTCTGCATGGAGGGCGCCATAGCTACCAGCGTCTTCCTGTAGAATGTTTAGAACTTCCGTTTACAGCATTTACAACTGGTAATTTGCGCTCCGAAAATGGGTTTCAATAGCGTTTTGAGTGGATTACGGAGTGTTTTTGTGACACACAACTTTGAAAGGTGTGTGTTAAAGCTGTTATAATCTGTCAGATGTGGTTCAAGCGTGAAAGGAAAACTTTCTCCTAGTTCACGTGTCTGCCGTCAGAAATACAGTGTGTGTGTGTTCGTTCCAGACCTGTCAGCTGTTAGCTCAGCGGCTCTTCAATTCTCTCTCTCACACACACACACACACACACACACGCACGCACGCACGCAACACTTCACTGCATTACAGAGCAGACCAGATTACTGGCATGAAACTTCACATGTATGTAAGTCATGCAATTTTCAAAAATGACCAATAAAAGTCCGTACTGATACTCTGCTGGCTGATTTGCATGTTGATTCTAATCGGGAGCTGTTTATGTTTCATTTAGTTGCTTTGTGTGTAGTATTTGCCACGGTGTGTGTTTTTCTGTCATTTCAAAACGCCTCTATTTTCACTTTGTGCCAGTTTTTCAATCAATGTGTCAGTGGGACAGGACGTGTGTGTGTGTGTGTGTCAAACATTTTGGTGAATTACATTTGTTTAGATTGGTTATATATAAAAAGGGACACTTCACTTTAGCGATGGCGAGGCTGCATTTAAACTGCACAAAGATGCAGTCTGACGGTAAGAGTAAATGACTCGCAGCAGTTGCTTTTCATTCCCATTAGATGCATTTTTTAAATGATCAGTCGAGGAGGTGGTGCTGAGATCAGTCGAGGAGGTGGTGCTGATTAACAACAGTGTTAGTTCAAAGACGTTAAAAGCAAGTAAGATAGATTAAAGCTATCGTTTCAAAGCTGTCCGAATGTGACTGTTTACATGCATAGATATATACACTAGATATCGCATACGGACCCTGAAATCAAATCAAATCACTTTTATTGTCACATCATCAGCAGCACGTGTGCTATGATGAGTGAAAAGCTTAGGTGCTGGCTCCAGACAGTGCAAAATACAGACAGTGCAAAATACAGACAGTGCAAATACAACGACAGTGCAAAATACAGACCGTGCAAATAACAACAACATACTCACAAAAAAACAAGACAATGTAAAATTGGCAATGTTGACAGTGGATGACAGTACGATGGATAGGTGTACACATAGTTGTAGGCAGTATTGTTTTGATTATGGATTGGTTAAAGTGCAGTGCATGCTACAACTTGATGGTGTGCAGTGCGGGGTATAGAAGAGTTTGTGTGGGGTGTGTTAAGTGTTCATCAGCCTGATAGTCTGAGGAAAGAAACTTTCCTTCAGTCGGCTGGTGCGTGACTGGATGCTGCGGAACTGTCTGCCTGAGGGTAGCAGAGAGAAAAGTCTATGGCTTGGGTGGCTGGAGTCGCTGATGACGCAACATGCGTCAACAGCGCCGCCACATTTGTACAGTGCTCCCAGCACAAATGTCATTCAACCACACTAGTCAAGACAGCGTGCCAACGTGAACATGCTGGACTTTAGCGCTGTGTACGGTTGTAGTAACAAGCAAACAAAGAAAACAAAGCACAAAGGCAGAACATGTCATAGGGGAGATTTTGTTTTTTACGTTTTTATGTTATGAACTTTTGTGCTCAACAAGTAACATTATTGATGATAATACAGTCTCTTACTGCATTCACCATAAGGCAAAGTAGCACCAACTTGCACTAAATACTGGGCTTATGCTAGTTTTGTTGAATAAAATCAGCAAACAATGCAAAATAAAGATGACAACGAGATGCTGCGCTGCCAGAAACTTGTATTATTGTCGGCTAAGTGAACGAATCGTTCATAACGGAGATTCAATCACAAACGAATCGCTCCCTCCGTCAGAATGAGAAGTGAAAGCAGGAGAAGGGGTGTGTTTTAGGACACGGATTAGATCAAATCTAACAGGAGGGAGGATAATACATTTACATGCACACAAACACACACTCTGTCAGCAATGCCCGTGCAGCCACTGATCCATCAATATAGAAAAGTGATGTAAAATTATAATTTTCATAATAATAATAAAAACATTGCATACTGACCACCGGAAAAACTCCCGATCATAGATATATGTGTATATATCTGGCTCTGGATGGCCACAGTCCTCCACTGCAGCTTGCTCCCGCATTCATTTCAAAGGAGCGGTACCCTGTACTAAAATGGCAGCTCTATTGACGCATTCCTTCCAATAGACAACAACAGGGCAGGCGACATCTAATGTAAATATCTATGGTTTACACGCGTCAGCTGCCGACCGGAAGTTCTTAGCATTCTCTTTGCACATACACGATAAAAAGCATTATGGGTAATTTTGCATTCTAAGAAAAAGGTCTATAGACTTGGAATAGTGGACTTGAACAGACATTCAGTATGTCCTGGTTGTTTATTCACAGTGAAGTGATGACATCAGAATACAACTATTCATAATTCTAATGTTGAATTATTATGTTTGAGACATATGCTTGTCATTTGTCGTTGAGAACATTATTGGACCATTTTTTCACTGGTAAAATGAGACATTTGTCATTATCAGATTCCCTCTTGCATTATATTTAACATTATATAAGCTAGAGTAGTTATACTGACACTGTTAAACGGTTATTTTCACTATATGTTAGCTATGAAAGAAAAAACATATCAAACGCTTGTCGTAATCATGGCTGTAAAATGCGATATGATCATGATGTGTGCACCGATTTTACTTTCACTTCCACTTCCGAGTGCGGAGTTCTCATGGCTGCAGTCACTGTGAGAAAAAACACACACATGCAAATCAAACCTCCCGCACAGCCCTCAAATGATCACTCTGTGCAACAAACTGAACGTTATTTACAATTTTATTAGATGTTATTCACAGCCTATGCAGGTTCTATTCACTGAAGTAGGCATCATTGGCATGCACGCATTCTCTGTAGTAAACAAACAGCTCACGGTCAGCTCACGTGTGATTTCGCAGCCGCGAAAACATCATTACATTAAGACAGAAATTATATTTTTGGGTGAATTATACCTTATAGATACAGTATGCGACACTTTAACGCAATTTGGAGGTGTCCATGTCGCTGTGAATCGCCTTGATGCTTCTCTCCTGACCTTGAAAATATTCATTCATTCATTCATTTTCTTTTCGGCTTAGTCCCTTTATTAATCTGGGGTCGCCACAGTGGAATGAACCACCAACTTATCCAGCATTTGTTTTATGCAGCGGATGCCCTTCCAGCCACAGCCCATCTCTGGGAAACATCCATGCACACTCATTCACACACAGACAATTTAGCCTACCCAATTTACCTGTACCACATGTCTTTAGACTGTGGGGGAAACCGGAGCACCCGGAGGAAACCCACACAAACACAGGGAGAACATGCAAACTCTACACAGAAATGGCAACTGACACAGCTGAAGCTCGAACCAGCGACCTTCTTGCTGTGAGGCGACAGCACTACCTACTGCGCCACTGCGTCGCCACCTTGAAAATATAATTGGCTGAATTGTAGAAAACCTGAATTAGGATCAATCTTTTTTTCGATTAACCGTGCAACCCTAGTCTCACTCATCATTCTCACTCTCTCACACTTTGTCCTAAAGGCACTACTGTATGCTTAAAGGTCGGCCGGCGGTGTGCAGGAATTACACTTATTACTAAGCCATACTTACATGCTATTTCAGAATGAACATTCAGAGGACCGGTAAACAATATAGGTTGTCACAGGTTGTCATTGTTCAATAATGAACCAATGTGAAGGCAGAATAGCGCTATTTACTGATGTTTTGTTGTTAAACTAAATAAAAATCAACATTATCAATGCTGTAAAAGGTCCTTGTGAAACTGAAAAAAGTCACATCATTCTTTCGCCAGGAGATTTTAGTGGCTGAGCAACACTTCTGTGCAGATATAACCCATTTATAACAACATAATCTGCATCAGATTTGCGTGACTAAAATAGTTTTAAAACAGAACATTACCTGTCTAACAGAAACACTTCAGCCATGGTGTCGTCCTTCCTCCAGCGTGCAAAACTAACTCCAATATTGATTCAGGATTTTAATAAGTTTTGATTGAGCGTTTGTTTTTAGCACTGTCCCTCATGTCCACTTGGGCTATTTATCAGAATTATGGGAATTATTATATTTCATTGGATGAACATTTTTAAGTCTTATGCCTTATCCAGAATATAAAAATACATATAAACACATTTAGATCATTGACTCTAATCAGTACTATAGGACTGTGAAGAGGCTTTCAACCAGCACAACCAAACATGTTTCGAGACAATCACCTACTGCACCTTTAATAGTGTTTGTGTTGTTTTTTTTATAGGCTGGTCTTATTGTGAAGCTGCTGATGAAGTTGAGTGGACAAATCACACCAAACGACAGAGCTGCGTCTGATAAATATGCGTATGGGTAACCAAATCACACACAAGCTTTTTTATTTTAGTTTTATGCTGTCATAAAACTGTATGACTAGATGTTGTTTTTACCAAAAGAAGACAGTTATAAATATTATAAATGTTAACTCCGTTTACCATGAAATATTCTCATACTGTATATGATATTATGTGCATTTTATAATGTCATGATAGGCTTGTGCTTTTAACCATTTTTGTAAATATGAACATTTTAATAAAAAAAAAATGCACAAAAAGTGAACAAATAGGATTTATTCGTGAATGCATGGTTGTTGATTTTATTATTTCCCATATTAGTATTGATGTGTTGGAAGTTTGCTTTAAAGAATAATTAATAATCTAAGATTTAATACAATACAGTTCATTACATTTAACTTTTTATAGTCATATAAGTTGTAAATACTTTATTTTATTTTATTTTTTAACCCCAAATTTTGTATTCCAAGGAAGAACAAATTATTAATTGTCATAGCTTAATATTAATTTTCTTTCGGCTTAGTCCCTTTATTTATCAGGGGTCACCACAGCGGAATGAACCGCCAACTGTTCCAGCATATGTTTTACACAGCGGATGCCCTTCCAGCTGCAACCCAGTACTGGAAAACACCCATACACACTCATTCACACACATACACACACACACACTCATACACTACGGCCGTTTTAGTTCTTCAATCCCCCGATAGCCCATATGTTTGGACTGTGGGGGAAACCTGAACACCAAGAGGAAACCCACGCCTACATGAGGAGAACATGAAAACTCCACACAGAAATGCCAACTGACCCAGTCGGGACTCGAACCAGAGACCTTCTGTGAGGTGACTAACCACTGAGCCACCATGTCTCCCAGTACATAATAATTTACTAGATTTTTTGCAAAACACTAGTATTCAGCTTAAAGTGACATTTAAAGGCTTAACTGGGTTAACTAGACATAGGCTAATATTAGACAGTGCTGTGTTTTGTAGAGAATAAAAAATAAGGGGGCTAGTAATATTGACCATAGCAGTATTTATTTATTTTTATAAAATATATATTCCAGCCAAAATAAAAGAAATAAGGCTTTTTCCATAAGAAAGATATAATACAGGGTGTCCGCGGGGTCTTAAAAAGTATTAACAGTTGATAAATCATTTATGAGAATTAAAATGTATTAAAGTCTTAATCCTGTTTTTTGCGAGGTCTTAAATTTTGTTCAAGCGTTGTCTAAAGTGTTGGACTACAAAAAAGCAGAAATGTATTTATTTTCTACAATTGGTTCGGGCTGGGTGCGTCCAGCCAAGCTGGTCTGTCTGGGTGATGTCTGGTAGTTTGCGACTGGGGGGGGGTTTGGGGATGGGGGAGGGGGTTTGGGGATGGGGGAGGGGGTTGTTGTTTGATGTGCTGCGATCAACAATTGAAGAGCGGGAGGGGACGATCACCAACTGAAGAGCGGGGGGTGGGGGGAAGGGGTCAGTGTTACATGTAGTAACCACTCCACATTAAAAAAAATGTTCCGGCCCTTCTGGCATTTGCCAAAATTGCCAGATGGCCAGTCCGCCCCTGGAGCAGGGCTGTTGAAATGGCAGCCTAATTGGAGGCAATTTTTTCTGGCTTTCCAAATAGTGTGACCAAGACATCAAAAATAAATTTAGTTTAGTCGAAAAACGACCGCTATAGTTATGAAGTGACGTGCGTCTGTTCAATACAGCATGAGACGAGCTGCAGTTGAAGGCTGCGCGGAGCGTGAGTCACCTGACATTAAGCGAGTGAGTGGCGCGAGCAGATGAAACATTTGGATACTTAATCATAAAAGCTTCTTAACGCCGCGTTTCTGTTGCACGAAACTAAACTGCTGCAACTAAACAAAGTTATGCCACCTGTGCGCTAGTTTAAAGTTCCGAGCTTATACACCAAGGCTAATACGCACGCACACTGGATTAACTATAGCAGCGTATCATTCACATATTGCATTTTTTCCGCGCGCAAGTTCGTTATTTCCAAAATTAGAATATTTGCCGATATGCGTGGGTAAGCGGAGTGATGCGCTCACGCCTTCCAGACGCACCAAGTAGAAAACACCATAGAGTTGTGCGTGGCTTTCAGTGCAATGTAAACAAAAGATATGTTAGACGAATTATTATTAAAATGATTATAAATGCATGAACGCAGATGATAACAACAGTTCATTTAAATACTCACCTAATATAAAGCTTACAATAGACGTAATAATCGTGAAATTATTCTTCAGACTATAATCGTACAACCAAAATCTATAATTGGTGCATCCATAATTGTTATGCAGTTCAAAACACAACATATGAATGTGTGTCAATGTAGAAGAAGCCTACTTCAGCGATGCACTGCTTTTGTTGTGCTTTGAAATATAACATTTGAATGTTTGTAAAAAATTATAAAAACACATTATACAATGCAGTGATGTTATGTAGTTTCAAAATACAATATATTACCATTTTAATGTAGAAAAAGCCAACGTGGGTGTCTTAAGGCCGATTTATACTTCGATTTATACTATGTATGCTATGGCGCAGCCTATGCGTGGACGCATAGCCACAAATATAGCCATAAATGTAACGCGTACGCGTAGCGCAAGCTCTGTGATTGGTCGGCTTGGTAGCGCTGATGAGTGTGGGCGGAGGTAAGAGCCACGCGCCCGTGTTTACAAGTGTGGAGTCCTGTGAAGGAGCTCCGGGTGGAGACTGTTGTTTTGTATTTACCTTATGATTAAAGTTGTTGCACGTTCGCTGGTTCCCGCCTCAAAATGAGCGAATTTGAGCCACTTGTACATTAAGGAAGTGTTCAGAAAACACAAAACACCAGCGAAGAAACTCGACACAGAGAAACATAAACACCTACTGCCAGCTAGTGTTTCGGAAGTGTATTGCAGAAAAAACAGAAACAGCGCGCAAAAGTATAAACGCACGGCTACGCGCAAGGCATACGCCGTGGGCTACGGCGATCACTTGATGCAAAAGTATAAACCAGGCTTTATACTTCTGCGTCAAGCGCACGCGCATGCTACGGCGCAGCCTACGCGTGGACGCATAGCCCCTCGCCGTAACCATCGGCGATGTTGACGCGCGCCTCTCAAAAAATGTAATGTGTACGCATAACACAAGCTCTGTGATTGGTCGGCTTGGTAGCGCTGACAAGTGTGGGCAGAGGTAAGAGCCGCGCGCCCGATGCAGCAAGTGTTTACAAGTGTGGAGTCCCGTGAAGGAGTTCCAGGTGGAGACTGTTGTTTTGTGTTTACCTTATGATTAAAGTTGTTGCATGTCCGCCGGTTCCCGCCTCAAATAAGCGAATTTGAGCCACTTGTACATTAAGGAAGTGTTCAGAAAAAAACTAAAAAACTGCGAAGAAACTCGACACAGAGACCTACTGCCACCTACTGCCAGCTAGCGTTTCGGAAGTGTATTGTAGAAAAAACAGAAACAGCGCGCAGAAGTATAAAAGTACAGCTACGCGCAAGGCATACGCCTTGGGCTACGGCGATCACTTGACGCAGAAGTATAAACCAGGCTTTAAGGAGCAAAAATACAACATATGGGCTCTGATATGCTGTTGTGTCATGACTCATATTGCAAGTCATATCTCTCCGGCCTCTCATTTGGGATGCTTTTCATGAACTGGCCCCCATGACAAACTAATTGAATAGCCCTGCCATAGAGCAAAACAGACGGCAAAATGGGATAATGCAAGTTTGCATACTCCTGGTTGGAGAAAGACGAGTTTAAACAGTGGCTGAAACCTGTCGCTGAAAACAACCACGTCATTTATTCTGTCACGGTTTGTTTCTTCTGAGGGTATCTAAGTTCTGTTGCACGGTTGTGCTCCATTCATTTATGTAACTACAACTGTTTGTTAGCAACAGTTTATTAAGTTAAATGTTTGATACTGATGAGAACTTGAAGTGGCGACAAGGTCTTAAAATATTCTGAGAAGGTCTTTAAAAAGTCTTAAAAAGATATTGAAATTTCCTTTAGGATTTCTGCATATACCCTGTAATAGGAAATATTGTAAAAAAATCCTTGCTGTGTTGCACAGCACTTTATTAAGGGAATAGTTTTCTTTTCAGCTGTATGTCTTTTCAATTACCACTTATCTCCAAAAGAGAAATATAAAAGAAAATACTGTTAAAAATCTTAAGAAGCACTTTGGGAAATATCTGAAGAGGAAAAATTCTCTCTTCAGCTGTCTGTCTGTCAATACATCCCCTTTTCCATTTCCTCGCGTATTCCCCTGTTGCAGTCATTGTACACAAAGACACTAGACTTCTGTTCACGCTTCTCTAGAGGACCAAAAGATCGCTCTAGTCCTGCCAAAATGACATGGATTCTCCATTCCTCAGAGTATTCCTCCTCTTTATTCTCAAACAGTGATAAAAAAGCTCTCAAACAAACTGTTGAGTAACACGATGTCCGACTTCCCAACCGCTCCCTGAAAAGAAAGATCCATCAGCGCCTAAAACCAAACTAACTTGGTGTAAAGCAGAGACAGTGAGATCTTTCTCACACCCCGTTTCTCACACAATGCCTGAATGGGAGCTTATGGAGGGCTAGAATGAAGGAAAGGAGGAGGGGAATCTTTTCACTTCTTCAAATGCAACAATAGTCTTTGTCTACAATGCTCCTCCATTCTTATTGGGGTTACTGAAGGGGACGGGGTGGAGGGGCTGTTCGCCATAGTAACAGTGACAAAACAAGGGAAAGAAAAAAAAGAGGCGCACAAAAGGAAACATGCTGCAGATGCGGGGAAGGAATCTCTACAGTTTATCAATCTCTACGTTTATAGCTGGAAGAAACGAAGAGTTGTGTAAAGGAATGGATGGAGATTTACTTGAGGAGTAATTGGAAATATTGGAGTGCTGTATGTATATATATTTCTGCGTCTGGACTATAAATCACTCATTTGGGACTTTTGCGATATTCATTTGGAGACATTTGGGATATTTCTTGGTCTAGACTGATTCATTTTGTGGCATTTG
>CAIGQZ010031581.1:1078991-1092146 GCA_903798205.1 Danio tinwini | reverse complement strand
CTGTTGGGTTGTTTGAGGTGGAGGTCATGTAATCCTCCCTGATTAATTTAACCTGTGAGAGAGTAAACAGCATGGTGAGATCTCAATGCAGATGCATGTTAAATGTTCCTGATTAATCTACTGCTGGTTATCAGGCCAACACGATAAAGGAAAATATTGTTTGTATATTCTTTTATTTATTTGATGTCTTTTTGATTATGTTATGTGAGACTGATTGGTTTGTTTGTTTGTCTTTTTAGTTTTCACGATGTATAATAAATAAAAATGTATGGACATAATAACCGGAGGGTAGCTGCACAACTAATCACTTTAAAAGCAATGAGTTTACTCACTAAGTTTTTGTTTTTTTTACATCAAAATGTGCATAAAAAGCAGGCTTGGTAATAAAGAAATGCTTGTTTATTAGTCAAAACAAGTGGTTTGCTGGCACATAAGATATGCAAATTCAGGAAAACATCAGTCTTTTCAATAGATCAAACAAGCTGTACTCCTGAGGTTTATGATCTGACCTCTGTCTGCTCTCCTCCAGCGGTTCTGTGCTTTCTGTGTCTGCTTCTCTTCCTCTTCTTCTCTCCTTCTGGGTTTTTGGGCTGCTGAGGTGTTGCTTTCTTCTTCTTCTTCAGGCAGCTCAGCGGGTTCGGATGGCTCTGTTTCCTCTTGCGTTTTCTTCCTCTCTTCTCTGGATCTCCGCTGATTCCCTCTTTCTTCTTCAGACTCTGTAAGCTCTTCTGCTGAACCGGATTCACGATTTCTCCCAGCTGAACCGCTTCAACATGTTTCAGTGTTCGCTCAGACGGTTTGTCCAAAACCATGGTGTTGAGGATAATGTAGAGCAGAGGAACGCCGGGGATCTTTTTGAGTGCCGTCGTCAGCTGCTGATCCTGGAAATGAGGATTGATGTGTGTTTGTTAGTGGTGCAATACAGTGGAATATTGATCACAGAAATGTAATGATTAGTGGTGTAACGGATCACAAATCCAAATAGAGATATTAATGCCAATATCACATTATTGCATTTTTCTTCGATATCTGAAATGTAACCTAAAGAGACATGCTACTTTATTTTTTCCTAGTCTTTGAATGATTTTATTATAATTTGTTATTTTTGTTTGTTTCAACTTGTATATAATTTGTGTTATCTTCTCTGTATATACACTCACCGGCCACTTTGTTAGGTACACTTGACCAACTGCTCGTTACTGCAAATTTCTAATCAGCCAATCACATGGCAGAAACTCGATGCATTTAGACATGTAGACATGGTGAAGACGATCTGCTGCAGTTCAAACCGAGCATCAGAATGGGAAAGAAAGGGGATTTAAGTGACTTTGAACGTGGCATGGTTATTGGTGCCAGACGAGCTGGTCTGAGTATTTCAGAAACTGCTGATCTACTGGGATTTTCACGCACAACCATCTCTAGGGTTTACAGAGAATAGTCTGAAAAAGAGAAAATATCCAGTGAGCGGCAGTTCTGTGGGTGCAAATGCCTTGTTGATGGTCAGAAGAGAATGGCCAGACTGGTTCCAGCTGATAGAAAGGCAACAGTAACTCAAATAAGCACTCGATACAACCGAGGTCTGCAGAAGAGCATCTCTGAACACACAACACGTCCAACCTTGAGGCAGATGGGCTACAGCAGCAGAAGACCACACCGGGTGCCAATCCTGTCAGCTAAGAACAGGAAACTGAGGCTACAATTCACACAGGCTCACCAAAACTGGACAATAGAAGATTGGAGAAACGTTGCCTGGTCTGATGAGTCTCCATTTCTGCTGCCACATTTGGGTGATAGGGGCAGAATTTGGCTTCAACAACATGAAAGCATGGATCCATACTGCCTTGTATCAAAGGTTCAGGCTGGTGGTGGTGTGGGCGATATTTTCTTGGCACACTTTGGCCCCATTAGTACTAATTGAGCATCATGTCAACACCACAGCCTACCTGAGTATTGTTGCTGACCATGTCCATCCCTTTATGACCACAGCATCTCCATCTTCTGATGGCTACTTCCAGCAGGATAACACACCATGTCATAAAGCGTGAATCATCTCAGACTGGTTTCTTGAACATGACAATAAGTTCACTGTGCTCAAATGGCCTCCACAGTCACCAGAGCTCAATCCAATAGAGCACCTTTGGGGTGTGGTAGAACAGGAGATTGGCATCATGGATGTGCAGCCGACAAATCTGCAGCAACTGCGTGATGCTATCATGTCAATATGGAGCAAAATCTCTGAGGAATATTTCCAGTATCTTGTTAAATCTATGCCATGAAGGATTAAGGCAGTTCTGAAAGCAAAAAGGGGTCCAACCCGGTACTAGTAAGGTGTACCTAATAAAGTGGCCGGTGAGTGTATTTTGTGTTTATTTTGTATCTTTCAGTGTGTATGCAATTTGTTTTGTTGAATGAAATTATAATAAATGGCACAGCCTCAATGTTAGTATTGGTTTGATTTATATTACAGAATTAATTATACTACATATATTACACAGATCTTCTTTCAGACTCCTCACCTGGGTTGCAATGAAGTAATGGTGTGGATTTGTCTCTGCAAGCATTGATAACAAACACTCTGACGCAGGCACCGGATCCTTTATGTGTTTGCATTTCCTGATCTGAAATCTCTGTAAGATCAGTTTTGCTCCATAGAGGTCTTTCGCAAGGCTTTCCAGTTCCTTCAGTGCGCAGCTACAAAGAAAAACACAGCAAATATGATAATAATAATATTGTATAGCATTAACTAATACAGTCATTAAGTTCATTTAGTCCTGAAAAATAAAAATTATACAACAAACTTTAGAAATAATTTAAAACCCTTTTACCATAAACTAACATATCAACCATTTGGTAGAGGTTGATATTTTAGAAATTATGGGATGTGTTGACAATAATGCATTGAGTGTGTTTACTGGTGGCATTAGGGGTTAAGAAATGCAATCCAAAATCAATACCATGACAAAATGGCAATACCATATCAATATTAATATATTTTAGCAGTCATGACTATCAAAGTACAACATAGTTTACAGTCAATTAAGTAGTGCTAATGTTATTTTGAAGTCATACTTGAGTTGATTTCAGTCAGAATATTCAAAGTACTATAGTAAACATTATAGGGAGCGAGTCACAAGATGTCATTGTACGAATATAAAACTAACTTTACCTTAATCAATGTAGCGTGCAGTGGTGTACTATTACCCACCCAACACAAGTTTTAAAAGTAGGCAAAGAAACGACGAAACTATCTATCTATCTATCTATCTATCTATCTATCTATCTATCTATCTATCTATCTATCTATCTATCTATCTATATATATATATATTTTTTTTTTTTTAAACATAAGTTACCTGTAACTATTGAAAGAAAAAACTAATACTAAGGAAGGTAATGGTTACAGGTGTTTAGCTTTCTTCAAAATATCTTCTTTTGTGTTAAACAAAATTAAAAAAACGACAAACCGGTTCGGAACAAGTAAAGGTTGAGTAAAGGATGACAATTTTACTTTTTTGAATGAACTATCCATTAAAAAAGGACAAATATTTAAACAAATTGGTTCATTTTAAAGCGAGATGCTAATAGCCTAATCCTATTCAATGATTTATGCTTAGCTAATATATATATATATATATATATCATGAAAATAAAAAGTTTTTTTCTTCAAAAACTCAAATACTAGCCTATACTCAATTATTTTTCCCATGTTTTAAATAGAACTACCACTTTCTTTCAAAATGGCATAAATATAAACATGTTAAAAAATGTACCGGCTCATTTACATATTTCACTATAATAATAAAAGTCATAATAGTAAATACTTTTAACAAA
Organism: Danio tinwini; assembly: GCA_903798205.1. NCBI lineage: Eukaryota > Metazoa > Chordata > Actinopteri > Cypriniformes > Danionidae > Danio > Danio tinwini. The sequence continues at coordinate 1,088,315 of CAIGQZ010031581.1, read as the reverse complement.
GATACAACAATATTTCACTCTGATATGCAGTTAAAATGAGGACATTCACTGAGTGGTTCTGTCACTGTTTAATCCTGTGCATGAATGTATGATATATAATGCCACATGCACTGTAATGTGTTTTATAATCAGAGTTAATTGATAATAAATGTTCGTTAAGAGTTGCATTTCTGTTGGAGGAACAGCTGTGATGATGAGGGGAGCGCCGAGGAAACAGTAGATGGGGAAACCCGATTGGTACATGTGATACAAGTGTTTCTATAGCAAAGAACTGCAAATATGCAGATATTAGAACAATCTATAGATAAACACACCTTCTGCTCTCACTCTGCAAAGCTGTGGTTTGCTGATTAAACGAAAAACGAGTTGAAAACGGAAGTCTGCCGCCGTTTTCATATCAAGTTTAAAGGGGACTGAGGTGATCATTCAGTAGTGGACAGTTCATGAGGAAATCGCAAAACATTTAGAGGCACTGAACAGAAATATAGGGGGCTAAAGCGATGCCCATGCTTTTTAAACATAATTTTACCTCAGTGTTTCAGCGAGACATCATTTAGTTGACTTGTTGTCGTTATCGAAAAACTCCCGAAATTTTCTCCCAGCTGCTGCGGTCGTCAGGGGGCGGGGAATGGCGCAAATTAAACAAAAATGCACTGATTGCAACAAATAAGATGCAAGAAAAAAAAACATTTAGTATACAGTTAAAGGAGACGCGAATACACGTAAATTAGGGAAGTCTAATCAGAAAAACAAGTGAGTATACCGAGGGTATACCCAATAATTGATCCTCAGAAGTCGTAATACCCAAACAGCTCATGGAGGCATACTGAGTATACGTGCGTATAGCCCCGACTACACCACTGATTTACAGTCAATTAAGTAGTGCTAATGTTATTTTGAAGTCATACTTGAGTTAATTTCAGTCAGAATATTCAAAGTACTATGGTAAACATTATAGGGAGCGAGTCACAAGATGTCATAGTACGAATATGCGAATATAAAACTAACTTTACCTTAATCAATGTAGCGTGGTAACTTAAACAACATAGGAGCGAATGTGAACAACGAATGTGCGAATATTAAAGCAACATTACCTCAACATAACGATTTAACTTACTTTGTGGTGCAGAGCTGAATCTCCGCCATCAGGTATTTCGGCAGCTGCTCTTTGATTTGAATCTTATTCTTTAACGCCGCTTGACAAAACGTGCCGTCGATTAATATCTGGAAAGGTTCCCTAAAGGAGAAGTTATACTTATAGAAACTGATGGTCTTCTTCGCGTGTTTCTGCCGTTTAATCTTCATGCTGAAACACTCGTATACAAATCGCAGACTGTTTAAATGAACTGAGTATCTTGAAAAGTAGAATAATATTAGTAAGTCCGCACACGTGGAGATCGATGCTTATGAAAACATGTCAACAAATCAGACGAATCTCACGCCAGAGTTAGCGTGGGAACAGTGTAGTTACTGCAAATATGTACCGGGTGGAAACCAACATATCGGGTGTAAAATAAAGACCTAGTTTATTGTATTAAATAAAAATAGCTCTAAATTTATTATGAATACAAATAATATTCATGTTTAGATAATTGTTGTTAAATGAAAATCGTTGAGAACTATGTTAACTCATTTTAGAAACAGTTAACATAGTTCCTGTTTCCCTGGACTGCTTTAGTAGCTGGACGTTCTAGTGAATCATTTCCTCGAATCGATTCTTTCGAAGTGTTCATTTTGTTCCTCTTCAGAATCTCATTTATTTCGGCGTAATATTGACCACTTTTACGTTAAATACGTAAATATTAAGAATATCACAATTTAACATTTAAGATTTTAATTAACAGTATGGTGAGCTGGTTTACATTGGTGTTTCTGTACCTGTACTGCCTGTTTTGATATGTTTTCTTTTTATTGTGAAGCACTTTGTGACACGTTTTCATAGGGCTGAGTTTTATTATAACGTTTATTATTATGTACATTTCACAGATGCCAGTTTACAAAAGCAAACCTCTCTTAAAATGTATTTAAATGTGATGTTTACGTCTAAAATAGTGAAGCAATGAAAAAAAAACATGACAATGTTTATATACGTGTACATTTTCTGTATTTAAAGTACATGAACGATTTGAAAAATTAGTAAATTTATACTTACGTACCATCTTTTTCATTATTTTTGTATAATTCAATTAATTTATTACTTATTTTTTCCTTCTTATGAAGACATGTGACATATTTTTGTTATATAATAAAGTATGACACTGTTTATGCTGGTTGTGGTCAATAAATAAAAAAGGCTTGTTTTAGAAACAGTTCACTCATTAAAAAGTTTCGACTCTGCTGAATGATTCACTCGTCGCAAACGACTCACCGGAAACCGCTGATGTAACGGTCTTTTTGATTCTTGAATCCCCGGCGCGCATGAAGATAATAATAATAATAATGGCATCCCGTAAAGAAACCCCGAATGGAAAGACCCTGGATTCTCCTGTCAAACAGATCCAGATCGAGGGACTGGTAAGAGCACAGATTCAACATAATCATAGCAGATTATTTCACGAAAAAAGACTCGCGTGTTTGTGTGATTCTGAACTGAATCATCTGTTTAGTTCACCTGCAGATTAGAATGACGCATGATAATATAACAAACTGAAAACACAATAATATATAATCATACAACAATCTGAAAGTTCACAGTTTGCCACAAATACAACTGCAGCTGTTAGAAAATTAATTAGTCAATTTATTTTTTAGAAACGACTATGAAAACGATCATATATATATTTTTTATATTTTTACAGGTTTAGCTTTTAAGTTGTTGTCCAATTAAAAGTTTATTTTAATTAAATTGCTATTTTAATTCTGATGGTAACATTAGACGTATTTTCTGTAGCGTTTTACATGAAAAGACAGGCTGTCGTACTTTCCATTGGCTATAGTTACACAGTCACGTGACCAGTGCTGTTAATTTCTAGTTTGACAGCTTCATAAAAGAAAATGTAAAATAAACAAAACAGATGCTATTATTGTTTACTGCATATGATTTTTTTTACTATTTCACTGGTTTTTAATGTTAATATTTAGCTTGAAAGGATCTATTAAAGCCCTTTTTACAACATATAAAATGAGTGTGTGTAGTGAACTTTCAGCCCAAAACACCACACAAATAATGTTTTATAACTCTCTGAAACTGACCCTTTTATGCATTGATCCTAATTGTGCCCTTTTGGTGACTGTCGCTTTTATTATATCCTTGTGGATATTAATAAACGTTGCATAAAGAATAAGATGACACACAGACTGGCTTGACTGCTCTCTGTTTTACTTAGCTTTTTTTACATAACAACTTCAACCGGGAATTTCTGGTAAACATCACAATGCATTCTGGGTGCTGTAGTGAAATAGAGCAGGGGTACTATGACGTCAATTTGTATGCAAAAACCTGGAAGTGAGTTAGATTTTCGCAGTTCCGGTTCCCTCGTCCCAAAGTCAATGGGTTTTTTCAATGGGATTTCAGTTAAAGCGCTTAAATAAGGTCCGTGGCTAACACAAACTCAAGATACTTTCACGCTTTATTCTACGATATAAAACACATCAGGTACATCACACTCCTGATATTTTAAATCGGTTACGCTTCTTTAATAAGACAGTGGCTGTCAAGTTGCTAATCGGGACTACAGGCGGTGTCGGAGACATTATACGTCATCAAGCTGAACTGGTCTGCAGCGTAGCTTTTAATAACAGATTTGTCTGTTATTAAAGTATTTTCATGAGTAGTTTTTTATAGTTTGTAGTATTTTTCTAATTGGGAATTCATATTGTGTGTAGATAATGCCTTCACTTGTAAAAACTGTCAAGACAGATTCATTTGTTGATCAATTTATTTTAATTAAACGATATAATGACGATACTGTTTACCAGTGCAGCCTGGTAACAAACATTGCAGTTTGTTCATGATTCAGGCTGCTGAAACAATTTGCTCCTGTGTTTTGTTGGGCTTCTCCTTTGTTTTTTCGCTCTTCACTCTCACGTTTGTCCTTTTCTTTTCTGAAAGGATCAGACGTTTAAGACACTTCAATAATCACACACGTTATTATCATCAGCTCAAGAAGTTTTTTTTTAAAATATAGAAGCGATCGTGAGCTTCATGGAGAAAGCAAAAACTGCTCGCACTTTTAGACGGCCTCATAAAACAACAACAGGACACGGCAGATTTTGTTCTTCTTGGCTTTGTGGCTGTACATCAAGACAACGACAAGGTTTGTTTGAGCTCGGGTCATCCAGGGCTCGTTATTATATGCATGTAGTATTACGATGTTATGTCTCGGCTGTGTATAAAAACATGGCGGTTCCTTTGTTTTCATTCTGGCTAGCTTCACGAGCGAGTGACGTATCTCTGTAAACCAATCAGCGTTCAGCTGCGCGTCTAGCTCTGCCTTTTGGTACCTCTTTGGCCTGTTGGTACTCTTTGCAAATGGCTCGTTTCCACTGACTGATACAGTACGGGTCGGTACGGGTCACCTTTATCAGGCTTGCGTTTCCACTGCTGAAACGGTACAAATGGTACTCTTTTGGTGGGCGTGGTGTACGACAGAAAGTTTCAGTCAACGTCATTTTCGCTCGAGAAAATGTCTAAAGTAAAGCTGTACGGGTCGCTCACATATCATATGAGAAGCACTTCTCACAAAACAGATGCTTTACACACATAAATACTTCTGTATAAATGTTTATTACTAACTTTACTATGAACATGAGTTGATTATATCTGCAGATCAATGACAGTGCGAAATAGCCTACTGTAACATCTGCAATTATATAAAATAAATAAATAAATGAACATATATGAACACATACAGACCATTACAGTCTCTGATATGTAACCAATTACAGAAAAACTACACACAGCAGACATTAAGTCCTTATTTAGGTTCAAAACAGCAGGAAATCGAGCCCACAGTCAGAGCAAACCTCTCATGATTAAATGTGTCTGTAATCTTCAGCAGCACGTGTAGCCTCTTGTTAAGAGAGTAATTCCATCATTCAGAGTTCATAATAGTCCAAAAGGTGATAATACTAGTTAAACATGGCAGTTTGTTCACATTTGCTGTAATAATAATGTGCTCCTTTTTTTCCGGCTTCTCCTTTAGTTTTTTCGCTCGTCACTTTCGCGTTTGTCAGTTTCTGACAGGATCAGGTTTCTAAAGCACGTCAATAATCAAGCGCACATTATTATCATCAGCTCAAGAAGTTTGTTATTTCAGATATAGACGCGCGGCAAGCGCAAGCAAGAAATCGAAACCGCTCGCGCTTCAGACTGGCTCATAAAAAACTACAGAGCACAGGGTAAAATCTGCTCTTCTTTTTGGCTTTGTGGCTGTTCATCAAGATGACGACAAGTTTCGTTTGAGCCCGGGTCGACCAGGGCTCGTTATTATATGTATATATAATTAAGCTGTAATCTCTTGGCTGTGTATGAAAACATGGCAGCTTCTTTGTTTTATTCTGGCTTGTTGCGTGAGTGAATGAGGTATCTCTGTAAACCAATAGCGTTCAGCTGCACGTCTAGCTCCACCTTTTGGTACCCTTTCTTGTGTTTGGTACCCTTTCGAAAGGGTGCCGAAAAAGGGGTATGGTACGGTTCGGTTCGGTACGCTTTTATGGCCGTTTCCACTGTCACACCAGTGCCGTACCCATACCGTACCGTACCGTAGAACCATACTGTACCGTACCACTCAGTGGAAACGGACCAAAAGGGTACCCAAATAGTGGTACGGTAAGGTTCGGTACACTTTTTGACAGTGGAAACGACCATAAAAGTGTACCGTACCACTCAGTGGAGACGTGCCATTAGATCCACTGTAAATGCTGCTCTCCAAATCACTGTCTATCTCTCCTGCGTCTGTGTTGTTGGTGTGAAAATCAGCTGTAGTTGACATAATAAAACTCCCCTTTTCATGCAAACCCTTCCCTCTTTCGCCACTCGACACTCCCACCTAAACTCACCCACTTTCCTGACTTTATTCAAACTAGAGGTGTAAAAACCTCCTGCAGAGACAGATGGGGGTTTCATGGCCCTTTAAGTCATATTGTCCAGCCCTGCTGATGACTTCAGCCTGATTTAAAAAAAAATTTAGATTATGAAGTCAAAATCAATAATCAATTCACAAGTTGAGTGCATCCTAACACAGTAGTGTTTTATTTACAAATGTAAAACGCAGGTTAGGGCGACGCAGTGGTGCAGTAGGTAGTGCTGTCGCCTCACAGCAAGAAGGTCGCTGGTTCAAGCCTCGGCTGGGTCAGTTGGTGTTTCTGTGTGGAGTTTGCATGTTCTCCCTGCGTTCGCGTGGGTTTCGTCCGGGTGCTCCGGTTTCCCCCACAGTCCAAAGACATGCGGTACAGGTATATTGGGTAGGCCAAATTGTCCAGAGATGGGTTGCGGCTGGAAGGGCATCCGCTGCGTAAAACAAATGCTGGATAAGTTGGCGGTTCATTCCGCTGTGGCGACCCCAGATTAATAAAAGGACTAAGCCGAAAAGAAAATGAATGAATGAAAATGCAGGTTACTAAAAACCACTATAATGTCAGTGTTATTAATATGTTTAGTTTTCCTGTTAATCCTCCCCATATAAGCGTGTGAAGAAGAGCCTGATATTCACCATCTGCTGGATTTTTCTCTTTGGCTTCAGCCACCTGAGCATCAGTCATTGTTGCCCAGCTCTATTCTGCAGACCTGCTGTTCACAGAGTTTTTAGATGAATACAAATAAGCTAAACGTATACAGCAGGTGGATTAGAGCGACTGCTTCAGGGTGGGTAAAGCAGATTAAGTCCAGAGCTCCACAAAATCCCTTGCAGGAATATATATCTGTGTCTCTTTCTCTCTCCGTCATATCAGACTCTTTATTTTTGACCTTTCAGGCTAAAGTTAAGCATTTTCTTAAATGGTGTGAAATCAGGCATGGCCGTGCATGAGAAACAGAAAACAGGAAAATCATCCCTGCTTTTTGATTCCCTCTGGAGTTTTGAAGGCTTTAAATATAATGGGTCAAATATCAGATATTTCTTTATTTATATATTTGTTTGTTAATTTAATTTATTCATTCATTTTCCTTCGGCTTAGTGCCATTTTTTTTATCAGGGGTCACCACAGCGTAATGAACCGCCAACTATTCCAGCTTATGTTTTACACTACGGATGCACAATCCAGTACTGGGAATCACTCATACACTCTCGCATTCACACACACACTTATACGCTACGGCCAATTTAGCTTATTCAATTCCCCTATAACGCATGTGCTTGAACTGTGGGGGAAACCGGAGCACCCGGAGGAAACTTGTTATCATTATTATATTTTAAGTTTTTTCCACAAACTTTGTGGTTCAGTGACGTTTAAAGATTGAAAAATTACGCTTAATCTTAAAATTACATTAATTAGCAATTATTGTTCTAAATATTTAATATATGACTAATACTAAATATATTTTATAAATCCTGCTAAAATGCATGATAGTTTTTATTTTTTGATTAAAAAAATAGTGTTGTTCTAATGTATTTATTTTGCAAATATTACAGTTAGATATACAGTTTAAGTCAGAATTATTAGCCCCCCTGTTTATTTTCCCCCACAATTTCTATTTATCCGAACAGAGATTTTTGTCAACACATTTCTAATCATAATAGTTTTAATAACTCATCTCTAATAACTGATTTATTTTATCTTTGTCATGATGACAGTAAATAATATTTGACTAGATATTCTTCAGGACACTTCTATACAGCTTAAAGTGACATTTAAAGGCTTAACTAGGTTAATTAAGTTATCTAGGCAGGTTAGGGTAATTAGGCAAGCTATTGTATAACGATGGTTTGTTCTTTAGACTATCAAATAAAAAAAAACTTAAAGGGCTAAAAATTTTGACCTTAAAATTGGTTTAAAAAATTAAAAACTGCTTTTATTCTAGCCGAAATAAAACAAATAAGACTTTCTCCAGAAGAAAAAATATGATCAGACATACTGTGAAAATGTCCTTGCTCTGTTAAACATCATTTGGGAAATAATTAAAAAAGAAAACAAATTCAAAGGGGGGCGAATAGTTCTGACTTTAACTGTATATATATTTAAAGCTGTATAACTCTTATGTTTTAGTCTGAAAAACTTCTTTAAAGCTATTTCTCCCCACATACAGTTTAAGACACAACCATTACCCTGAAAACCCTTTTCAAATATTTCCCAAGTGTATCAATAACAAATTTCTGTTGTCTTGGCCATGATGGCAGTAATATTTTACTTGTCAAGATACTAGTATTAAAGTATTATTATTAGCATTGCTTAAAGTGCAATTTGAAGGCTTAACTAGGTTAACTAGGAAAGTCATTAGACAACAATTATTACTTCTGTAGCCAATCGAAAAAAGGGGGCTAATAACATAGACCTAAGCAGTTTCGTTTTTACTTGCACTTACTCCAGACACCTTTCCTTTCTCTAGTAGAAAAATACAATAGGAAATGATTAATAATAGTAATTACTTCTTCGTATTTTACGGTCTCTGCTATTGTCAAGCCTTGATTCTCTCTGTATGATCAGAGAACACAGAGAGGTCAGTGTGTCGGTCAGCAGGGGGCAGCAGTGCTCCACACATTCGCTGAACTGCATCTGTGCTTTTCTTCATGCACATCAGCACTGCTTCACATCCCCAGCAGTGACGCTCCCTGTCAGTCTCTTCTGAACACGCTGACGACTGAGACTTTATCCAGACATCAGAGCCAACAAGCAGACAGCCCTCTGGAATATTCACTTTCATCTCAATAGGTTCTGCGCTTTATATATTTATATCAGAACTTACATTTATGTATATAACGTATATATGTAGGGTTTCAGGCATTAAAAGTTGCACCGGTGCCACCAAGTTCTTCAGACGGTGGCACTGGGACATGATTTGGCAACACTGCATGCGGTATTTATGATATTATACACTACACACGTTATTTCAACTCTAACAGTCAAATCAACTCTGAATAAGTGTACATTTGTTTCAGTATGTTCAGAGTTAAAGTAACACTCTAAGAGATTTATGCTGTAATTGAGTCATATTTTACACTGTATTGAGTTCAAAATAACTCTGGGAATTGATTGTTCCCTAACTCTGATGTAAAGAGGGAAAATTCAACACTTTAAGAGAATTTAACTCGTTTTTTTTTTTACTTTAGTGTACCTCGTAAACATTACAATACTCATGAATCAGATGATGAGGGAAGTCTCCAGTTAGTGATTCACAGAGTCAAATAATCTGCTCAGAGCGAGTCTCCAGTTAATGATTCACTGATT
>CAIGQZ010031581.1:1055921-1070122 GCA_903798205.1 Danio tinwini | reverse complement strand
TATATATATATACAGTATATATATTAAGTAGTATATAATTTCACTCACCTGGGAAACGGAGGCCATGTGAATGCTTTGTGAGTACAGTGCACACAGCATGTCATATCATCTCATATTTGTAAGAAATGATTCCAAAAGGCAACTGACTGTGTAAAGCCACATAAAACAACACAAAAATAAGATGAATATGCAGAGATCAGCAGCTAATCAGCTGAGGTGAAGTGACGGCAACCAGCGAGACCTAGCTGTCACTCAAGTGGCCACGCCCTTAATTATGCAAGCTTAATATAACCTACTATAAAGGAAATAGATGAGTTATAAAAAAATTCACCCCCTCACAGTTGTCATGAAGGGTAATATTAGCTATATGAACCAAAACCGTTCTTTGTACCAGACTGTAAACACCTGTATTTCTGCTGTAAAGTTGGCCATTTTAACAGTGGGCTCAATAGAAATTTGCTCTATTATGGAGCCAGCACTAGCGGAATTTCGATGAATTGCAGTTTCAGTTACTTCTGTATTGGCTTCCCGAGGGGAGAGCAGGAGGTTGCTGATTGTTTCAAACACATGTGCTATCGGGGAATTGAATAAGCTCAATTGGCCGTAGTGTGAATGAGTGTGTATGAATGTCCCCAGTACTGGATTGCAGCTGGAAGGGCATTTGCTGTGTAAAACATATGCTGGATAGGTTGGCAGTTCATTCCACTGTGGCGGACTCTGATGAATAAAGGGACTAAGCCAAAGGAAAATGAATAAACTTTAAAAAAAATAACCTTTTTTTTTCCTGTTTCCATTGGATTATTAAAATGTTGCAGGATGTCAACATAGGTCAGTAATGAACCTACTTATCTCTGTGCAAAACCTAAATAATGATACTGCTGTCTATCCAAACACAAGTCATTTTTACTCCCTGTATTTTGGCTCCCCATCCAACAAAATTATGGATTACTGTGTAAAGATGCATGACTTTTCATATTTTGGTTTTCATCTCTATTTATATTCGTCTTTCTTCAAAATAAATGTTTCAAAATGTAAAAACTGAGCTCAAGAAGTTTCTGAAATTTAATTGATATGACATGCTATGACCCTGCATATTAATGTAAAATTCATTCAATCATTTTCTTTTCGGCTTAGTCCCTTTATTAATCAGGGGTCGCCATAGCGGAATGAACCGCCACCTTATCCAGCATATGTTTTATGCAGTGGATGCTCTTCCAGCTGCAACCTATCACTGGGAAACACCCATACACTCCCATTCACACACATACACTATGGACAATTTCGCCGACCCAATTCACCTATAGCGCATGTCTTTGGACTGTGGGGAAAACCGGAGCACCCGGAGGAAACCCACACAAATGCAAGGAGAACATGCAAACTCCACACTGAAATGCCAACTGACTCAGCCGAGGCTCGAACCAGCAACCTTCTTGCTATAAGGCGGTCATGCTAGTCACTTCACCACCGTTATGCCCTAATGCAAAATTAACTAAAATAATTTTAACGTATTGTTAGTTTTGTATGCTTTACGATACATATTATTGTTGATTTATGCCTATTTTAATGCGTTACACAAACATAAACATTTTCATTCAATCTTTAGTGGGTCAGTCTCAGACATTTATGATGATGTTTTGGTATTATTGAAACAATCCTATTTCATTTCTATATCATTAATCTCTGGAAACACTTTAAAGTCCTGCATTGTTTATTTCTTTAATATTTTTGGTGCAGTGGTTGTGGTTGAATGTTAATGGAGCTGCTAATACTGGCTCTTTGACCTGCTGGAGTTTTGCCTAATAGGATTAATGCTCACTTATTCCCAAGCCGTCAGTTTTATTGATAATCAGATGGCAAGCAACCAAAACAGCCAATCATCTGACAAGCGGGAATTGAAGATCCTGCCAGCTTACAATCACTCACAGCGCTCTACCTGTCGCTCAGGGCATTATAGGCATGAATGTTCACTGTCAGGTTACTGATGTCCTGAAAATTAATTGCTTTCCACAAGAAAAATGGGACTTCTCATTGTAGAGGAATAGTATGAAAGCAAATAAATATACACTCACCGGCCACTTTATTAGGTACACCCGTCCAACTGCTCGTTAACGCAAATTTCTAATTAGCCAATCACTTGGCAGCAACTCAAAGCATTTAGGCATGTAAACATGGTCATGACGATCTGCTGCAGTTCAATCCGAGCATCAGAATGGGGAAGAAAGGGTATTTAAGTGGCTTTGAATGTGGCATGGTTGTTGTTGTCAGACGTTCTGGTCTGAGTATTTCAGAAACTGCTGATCCATTGGTTTTTTTACGCACAACCATCTCTAGAGTTTACAGAGAATAGTCAGAAAAAGAGAAAATATCCAGTGAGCGGCAGTTCTGTGGGTGCAAATGCCTTGTTGATGCCAGAGGTCAGAGGAGAATGGCCAGACTGGTTCCAGGTGATAGAAAGGCAACAGTAACTCAAATAAGCACTCGTTACAACCGAGGTCTGCAGAAGAGCATCTCTGAACGCACAACACATCCAACCTTGAGGCGGATGGGCTCGATTTCTACTGCGACATTCGCATGAGTCAGAATTTGGCATCAACAGCATGAAAGCATGGACCTATACTGCCTTGTATCAAAGGTTCAGGCTGGTGGTGGTGGTGTAATGGTGTGGGGGATATTTTCTTGCCACATTTTGGGCCCATTAGTACCAACTGAGCATTATGTCAACTCCACAGCCTACCTAAGTATTGTTGCTGACCATGTCCATCCCTTTATGACCACAGTGTACCCATCTTCTGATGGCTACTTCCAGCAGGATAACGCACCATGTCATAAAGCGTGAATCATCTCAGACTGGTTTCTTAAACTTGACAATGAGTTCACTGTACTCAAATGGCCTCCACAGTCACCAGAGCTCAATCCAATAGAGCACCTTTGGGATGTGGTGGAACAGGAGATGCTATCATGTCAATATGGAGCAAAATCTTTGAGGAATATTTTCAGTACCTTGTTGAATCTATGCCATGAAGGATTAAGGCAAAAGTGGTCCAACCTGGTACTAGTAAGGTGTACCTAATAAAGTGGCCGGTGAGTGTATTATATGATTGCAGAATCAAATACAAAATATATTTATTTGCTATTATAATGTAATGACAAATATTTTTTCATGCTACTATATTTCAATAGCTATCAATAATGTAAAGTATATAAAGCAATAAAGAAACGTTCATTTATATTAGAAACATCCTGTGTATTGTCTGAATAGTCCATCGGAAAATATGGACTGCAGTACATATGATAAAAAAGTGCACAGTCCAAGGGATTTCTGGAAAAGTGAATGTGGTAGCAGTTGGATTTGGGACAATATGAAGCTTAATCTTTAATCCGTAAACTTTAATACAGATCATAACCATTTGGAATTAGAAATGTCCCCTATAGATAACAGATGAGGACAGAAAGAGAATGGGAAAAATGTGCGGGAAGGCTCGGGAATGTGACGCTGGTAATAACACAGGATGAAATAGCACAGGTGAAGAGTAAAGCATCCCACACGGCGGCGATAAGCTCAATGTTAGAGCCGAGCGTTGCGTTTTTATAGAAAAAATCTAATTCATCTTCAGCCGAGCAGAGCAGGGGCTCCAATCTGTCCACAGAGCAGTATCGATCCTGGAGTCTGGGAGACCTGGCATCCAACACAATAATAGATTTTTAGTTGTGAACACCAGCAGACACAACCTTATTTAAATCCTAACCAAAAAAAAAGGCTCTGAAACGAATATAGGTAGGAGATACAGTGATAAACTGTGTTCAGCAGAGCAGCGCTGAAAGGTCAGCCGGGCCCGAAGGAAAGACATGGTTAACAAGATCCTGGTTCAGAAAACTCTAACATCGGCCTGTGCTTAAATCTCCCCATGCTTAACCAGGATTAAGGAAGCAATGTGTGGGAAAAAAAAATCAATACAAGACACCATCCATTCATCTTCAAAGTCTGATCCTCATCCAGAGCCTGTGCTTGGAAGCAATTTCTGAGAGTTAAGGAGACTTTTATAACCAGAACCCACAGGTCTCATATATAGTGGAAAGATATAAAATACCCTTTTGTCATTTATGAAATAGATTCAACGTGTCTTTGATATTTACATCATTCTGGTGGACTGAAAACTTTATAACATGTGTGCAATGCAATTAAGTAAAATAAAAAGACTCATATGGGAACTGCTATTGGTTTGTTAAGGTTGGATTGCTGATGCAGTGTTGAGTTCGAGAATTGTTTTAGGATGGAGATAGTGAATATTGCATGCATAAAAATGTTACATAAAAACTTAAATAACTTTTTATAATAAAGTATAATATTTAAAAAATGTGAAACAATACTGCATAAGAATAAAAAATATTGCATATAATTAAAAAATTGTATTATTGGCAATATGTCTTGCAAACTGAAACTCAGTTAAGCCAAAACGAAGCAAAGCAAGGCAAAACAAAACAAACATAATACAAAACAAACACAAAACAAAAACACAAACAAAACTTAAACAAAAACACAAAACAAGCACAAACACAAAACAAAAACAAAAAGCACAAACACAAAACAAACACAAAACATAAACGCAAACACAAAACATAAACACAAACACAAAATATAAACACAAAAAACATAACTGCAAAACAAAACATAAACACTAAACAAAAAACACAAGCACAAAACAAAAAACACAAACACAAAAACTAAAAACACAAACACAAAACAAAAACACAAACAGAAAACATACACAAACATAAAACATACACAAACACAAAAAACATAAATGCAAAACAAAACAAACACAAAACATAAACACAAACACAAAACAAACATAAACTCAAAACAAACACAAACAAAAAACACAAAACAAACACGAAACATAAACACAAAACATAAACACAAACACAAAATATAAACACAAAAAACATAAACACAAAACAAAACACAAGCACAAAACAAAAAACACAAACAAAAAACACAAACACAAAACATAAACACAAACACAAAACAGAAACAGAAAACTCACACAAACATAAAACATACACAAAAAACATAAACGCAAAACAAACACAAAACATAAACACAAACACAAAACAGAAACGCAAAACAAACATAAACTCAAAACAAACACAAACAAAAAAACAAAAACAAACACGAAACATAAACACAAAACACAAACACAAAATATAAACACAAAAAACATAAACGCAAAACAAAACACAAGCACAAAACACAAGCACAAAACAAAAAACACAAACACAAAACATAAACACAAACACAAAACAGAAACAGAAAACATACACAAACACAAAAAACATAAACGCAAAACAAACACAAAACATAAACACAAACACAAAACATAAACGCAAAACAAACACAAACAAAAAAACACAAAACAAACACAAAACATAAACACAATCACAAAACATAAACGCAAAACAAACATAAACTCAAAACAAACACAAACAAAAAAGCACAAAACAAACACAAGACATAAACACAAAACATAAACACAAACACAAAACATAAACGCAAAACAAAACACAAGCACAAAACAAAAAACACAAACAAAAAACACAAACAAAAAACACAAACAAAAAACACAAACACAAAACAGAAAACATACACAAACACAAAACATACACAAAAAACATAAACGCAAAACAAAACAAACACAAAACATAAACACAAACACAAAACATAAACTCAAAACAAACATAAACTCAAAACAAACACAAACAAAAAAACACAAAACAAACACGAAACATAAACACAAAACACAAACACAAAATATAAACACATAAAACATAAACGCAAAACAAAACACAAGCACAAAACAAAAAACACAAACCATAAACACAAACACAAAATATAAACACAAAAAACATAAACGCAAAACAAAACACAAGCACAAAACAAAAAACACAAACACAAAACATAAACACAAACACAAAACAGAAACAGAAAACATACACAAACATAAAACATACACAAAAAACATAAACGCAAAACAAACACAAAACATAAACACAAACACAAAACATAAACGCAAAACAAACATAAACTCAAAACAAACACAAACAAAAAAACACAAAACAAACACGAAACATAAACACAAAACATAAACACAAACACAAAATATAAACACAAAAAACATAAACGCAAAACAAAACACAAGCACAAAACAAAAAACACAAACAAAAAACACAAACACAAAACATAAACGCAAAACAAACATAAACTCAAAACAAACACAAACAAAAAAACACAAAACATAAACACAAACACAAAACATAAACGCAAAACAAACATAAACTCAAAACAAACACAAACAAAAAAACACAAAACATAAACACAAACACAAAACATAAACACAAAACATAAATATAAAAAAACATAAATGCAAAACATAAACAAAAACACAAACACAAAACATAAATATAAAAAAACATAAATGCAAAACAAACACAAAACATAAACACAAACACAAAACATAAACACAAACACAAAACATTAACACAAAATATAGATTCAAAAAAACAAACAAAACACTAAACAAACACAAAACAAAATATAAACAGCAAACACAAACACAAAAAAACACAAACACAAAAAAATAAAAAACAAAACAAACGCAAAACACAACACATACACTAAAAACAATCTAGCTTTCCCAATTCCCCTATAGTGCATGTGTTTGGACCAACACAATCTCACAGCAATTCGTAACTTTTTGATTTAGTGGCTAATTCGTATGAATTCGTACAATCTAATTCGTACAAATTAGTACGATTTGCTTATCACCTAATGACGGTTGGGTTTAGGGGCGGGGTTGGGTGCCACGTCTCCTTTTTAAAATCGTACATTTTGGTACGACTCGACTCGTACGAATTCGTACGAATTAGCAACTAAACTGACAAAACGTAAAATACTTATGTTTCCTCGTGAGATCAGGCTGGTTTGGACTGTGGGGGAAACCGGAGCATACGGAGGAAACCCACACCAAACTCCACACAGAAATACCAACTGACTCGAATCAGCGACCTTCTTAAAGTGAGGCGACCGTGCTAATCAACGAGCCACCGTGCTGCCATCTATATGCTTGAAATTTATTACAATTTTTGCAGAAGCACTGCAAAGAAAGACTTGATTATCAAAGACAATCTAAATGATTAAAATCTTTCCAAACAGATGGTGAAAATATATTTATCTTGCAATAAAATAACACAATTGCAGATTCTTGTAATATCCTGCAGCCCTAATTAGAAAATAGCCATTGACTCCCATAGTATTTTTGCCCCTTCTATGGAAGTCAATTGTTCCAGTTTTCATCAATCTTCAAAATATCTTCTTTTGAGTTCGTCAGGAAAAAGAAACTCAGGTTTGCGCCTTAAACCCGGAAACAGAATTCCATACGTCACGCCTTAACAAGCAAATAGGATAATGAGAGTTGAGTCGGCTGTGTTGAGTTGTGCTTGTGTTTCTGTGCTTCAGGTGGTGATGAAGATCATCAAGCACTATCAGGAGGAAGGTCAGGGCAGTGAGGTGGTGCAGGGCGTTCTGCTGGGGCTGGTGGTTGAGGACCAGCTGGAGATCACCAACTGCTTCCCGTTCCCTCAGCACACCGAGGACGACGCTGACTTTGATGAAGGTAGGAGACTGAAATGACTAAAGCGCACACTGGTATCTTCCAGGATTTTACGGAAAAAAACGTTTTTTTTCTGCAACTAAAATAATTATGTGGTTTTGCGAAATTCGCAGCACTTTATAGGTACACATCCTAATTCTTTATTCTTTTTTTGACCTCTAGAATCATTGATTTTTGTCATTTATATAAAGGAAACACTGAGAGAAACAGATAAATAGACTTTACTCGTAATAATAATAATAATAATAATAATAATAATAATTCCTTACATTTATATAGTGTATTTGTGGACACTCAAAGCGCTTTACATATTTTTTTGGGGGGAATATCCTCATCCACCACCAGTGTGCAGAATCCACCTGGATGACGCGACGACAGCCATATTGCACCAGACTGCACACCACACACCAGCTGATTGGTGGAATGGAGACAGAGTAATGAAGCCAATTATGATATGGGGATGGTTCGGATGGATGGGTTAAACCCCTACTTTTTTTGCAAAGGACATCCTGGGATTTTTAATGACCACAGAGAGTCAGAAACCTCAGTTTAACGTCTCATCTAAAAGACGGCGCTCACTGATCAATGTAATGGCGTTAGGACCCACACAGACCTGCTGGCCTCACTAACACCACTTTCGGCAGCAAACTAGCTTTCTCATGTGATCTCCACCCAGGTACTGACCGCGCACAGCTCTGCTTAGCTTCAGTGGGCGACCATGTGAGAGTTGCAGAGAGCTAGCTGCCGGTAAAGCCCCTGGATCATAATTGAAAGTGAATCAACTCTTTGAAATTAATGCATTCATGTTGTTTGAACACGTTGGTGGACATAAACACAGATGCACACATCCTAATTCTTGATTTTTTTTATAAATCAACTGTTTGAAAACAATGCATCCATGTTGCTATTTGAACACAGTGGTGGACATGATTTAGGATGTGTGAGAGAAAGACTCATGTTTATAATATTTTGAATGGAGCTGCTCATGGAATTGAACCAGATTTTGGTTAAACTCCAAACAATACAAACATAAAAATAAAACAAAGCAAACAAAAATCTAAAGATTTGAGTAATAGCAATGAAATGACACAAGGAGAAAACACTGAACTACTGAAATGTGTTTAATACTTTATATATAAGGCTTTTTTTTGGTGCTGCAGCTTAAATACGCCTCCCATATGGGGAATTAAGCCTCATGCATTGCTCAGGTGTGAGTTTTTCACAGACTTCAACTCTGTGTCAATCTTGATGTTTCTTTGGGTCTCGTCTATCAAATCTGAGCTTTATTCTGTATTCTCTATTGGATTGGGGTCAGGTGACTGGCTGGGCCATTCTACAGCTTGGTTTTCTTTCTCTGAAAGCATTTGATAGTCTCCTCGGCTGTGTTTTGAATCATTGTCTTGCTGAAATATCCACCCTGGTTCCATCTTCATTCTCCTGCTAATGTAGATGTTGGACTGAAGCTGCTGATATTCATTTACACTGAGGAAGGGCAGAGGGTTGCTGAAAAACTACTGAGAGATTTCAGCTGCTGTCTGGCTTTTTACCGCTGGAATACACCTCCCTTTCTTCATGTGTTCAATACTGTTTCCCTGCGGAATTTCATTTTATTACACAGAACTTCATTTGTAAACTAATTAGATTTATTTTCTTTGCATATATGGGTTTCTTTGTTTGTTATCAACATCCGGGGAAAATTTCAAGTCAACAGCACCTTTAGAAATATGACTTCAGAGAAAAATGGTGACGTGTTAAATACTTATTTCCCCTGCTGTAACTTAAGTATATTTTGATCTTTAATTATTTGCTAGCACTATTCATTCAGGAATAATTTCCTAAATGACATTTCACTAACAGATCCTAAAGTATAACATTATTTTTGTTGCTTATGTTTGTGTTATTTAGACTTTTACCCATTGCTTTGTATCGCTTTTCCTTGTGTTTATGCTAAAAGTAATACTCGATGGCACCCAGATGACTTTCTCAGAAATGTAATCTTTATCTGAATATATTGTGGGCTCCCTGAAGAAGTGTTGAACTAACCATTATAAGCAGCTTTGCGGTGAAAGCCAATGACTCTGATATGGATATTGAGATGAGCTACATTAAGTTGTGATGGAGCGGAGATAAAGAATATACACAAATATGATTTCTGGGAATGCTGCAAATGTGTTCCCTGTTAGATAGCGATCTTGCGCTATTTAGATCGTTCTGCCTTAAATCGTGTCAGATAAGACTGTCAACAACTTTCTGATTCAGTAAGCAGCCATTTGATTAGAAACACACACGTGCACTTCTTCCACTCGCTTTTTATTCTTTTTTTGTACTTCTAAGCTTTTTCAGTATGTTGGTCAATTGCGCTTTAATATATATATGTATATGTACATATATGTATTTCTGTTTAACAGAGAGCAAATTTTTTCAACACATTTCTAAACATAAGTTTTTATAACTCATTTCTAATAACTGATTTATTTTGCCATTCTGATTATTTGCCATGATGACAGTAAATAATAATTGACTAGATATTTTTTAAGACACTTCTATACAGCTTAAAGTGACATTTAAAGGCTAAACTAGGTTCATTAGGTTAACTAGGCAGGTTATGGTAATAGGCATATATTGTTATTATTGTATAATGATGGTTTGTTCTGTAGACTATCGAAAAAAATCTAGCTTAAAGGGGCTAATAATTTTGACCTTAAAATGGTTTTTAAAAAAATTAAAACTGCTTTTATTCTAGCCAAAATAAAACAAATAAGACTTTCGTCAGAGGAAAAATATTATCAGACATACTGTGAAAGTTTCCTTGCTCTGTTAAACATCAATTGGGAAATATAAAAAAAAAATTAAAAATCAAAGTGGGGCTAATAATCCAGACTTCAACTGTATATATATATATATATAAATATATAATTTTTTTTGAATGATTGATACTTTGTTCAGTATATTTGTTGGTTATTTATTTATTAGTTTGTTTGTTTACTTATTTATTTATTTATTTATTTATTTATTTATTTATTTATTTATTTATTTGTGTATTATTTATTTGTTTATTAATTAATTAATTGCATATTTATTTCTTTGGCTTTTTGTGTATTTATTTAATTTTTCTGTTTGTGATATTAAATAGAACACAGCGCAAGATTCTTTTTTATTTATTTATTTGTATATTTGTGTATTTATTTGTTTGTGTATTTGTTTGTTTGTGTATTTGTTTAATTATTTATTTGTGTATTTATTTATCTATGAATATGTGTGTTTATTTATTTATGTATTTGTATATTTATTAGTTTGTGTATTTATTATTTACTAAATTTTTCTGTTTGCGATATTAAATAAAACAAAGTGCAAAATCCTTATTTATTTATTTGTGTGATTATTTATTTACTTTTAATGTTTTTTTTCTGTTTGTGATATTGAATAGAACATAGAACATATCTTTATTTATTTGTGTATTTATTTATTTGTGTATTCCTGTCTTTATTTGTTTGTGTATTTATTTGTTTGTGAATTTGTGTATTTATTTATTTGTTTGTTTGTATGTTGGTTTGTTTGTGTGTGTTTATTTATTTGTGTATTTATTTATTTGTATTTTTTATTTACATATTTTTTTCAGTTTGTGATATTGAATAGAACAAAGCACAAGATCCTTTATTTGTTTTTTTGTGTATTTATTTATTTATTTATTTATGTTTTTGTGTAATTATTTATTCATTAACGTATAAATTTTTTTGTGATATTGAATAGAACAAAGCACAAGATTCTTATTTATTTATTTATTTGTGTATTTATTTATTTGTTTATTTATTTGTGTATTTATTTATTTGTGAATTTGTGTATTTGTTTGTTTCTGTATTTATTTATTTGTTTATTTATTTGTGAATTTGTGTATTCGTCTAATTATTTAATTATTAACTTATTTTATAATTTTTTTCTGTTTGTGATATTGAATAGAACAAAGTACAAGATTCTCATTTATTTATTTGTTTATTTATTTATTTGTGAATTTGGTAGTTGTTTGTTTGTGTATTTATTTATTTGTGAGTTTGTGTATTTGTTAGTTTGTTTGTGTATTTATTTATTTGTGTATTTGTGTAATTATTTATTAACTTATTATTTTTTCTGTTTGTGGTATTGAATAGAACTAAGTGCAATATTCTTATTTATTTATTTGTTTGTTTTTTGTTTGTTTATTTGTGAATTTGTCTATTTGTTTATGTATTTATTTATTTGTGTTTTAATTAATAAATTTTTGTGATATTCAACAGAACTAAGCACCATATCCTCTTTTTTTCCCCCATTGTTGCATGCAATAATGAATGCAATATGTAAATTAAACAAAATATCTTTAAATCCCACCAGGGCGAATTTTAATTTCACTTTTATCACTCGTCCTCGCATTTTACCACACACAAGACTCTTCTACAAGTCTATGCTTTTGTGTTTTATCACAGCGCAGCCTCCGTTTTACTGCCTGCCAGCCTGTCAGTGATCACCAAGGCAGAAAAACGTCATCGCCGATAGTTGCGCTAGTAAACGCTGGAGTAAATTGCAATGTAATTCAACAGAAAGCTGTATCGCAGTGAATGTTTGGGACTCAGTTTTTATAGGATGAGAACGGAGGGTTGTTTATTTGCTTTTTTTACGGCGTGCAAGATCTCAGATGTGGGCAGAATGAGGCTGGGTTGCATTATTAAAAGTGTAATGGGCAATAGAGGCTCAGAAATGGAGAGAGAAAAGGGACCACAATTTATTAGGGTGTTGTTTTTTTGAGGGCCAACAAAATAGGGCCTGGTGATGTGAATGTATGTATAGCAGCGGGGGAAATGTTCTGTTATTTGGTCAGTACTTATTGGGAGATACAGTTGAAGCTTAAAGACGCCTTTTATATGGAGAATGAAGTCACATGCATTGCTCAGGTGTGAGTTTCTTACAGACTTCAACAGAGTGTCAAAATCTTAATGGTTCTGTGGGTCTCGTCTATTAAATCTGAGCTTTATTTTGTATTTTCTATTGGATTCAGATCAGGTGATTGGCTAGGCCATTCTACAGCTTGATTTTCTTTTTCTGAAAGCATTTGAGAGCTTCCTTGGCTGCGTTTCGGATAATTGTCTTGCTGAAATGTCCACCCTGGTTTCATCCTCCTGCTAATGTAAATGTTGGACTGAAGCTGCTGATATTCATTTTACACTGAGGACGGACAGAGGGTTGCTGAAGAACTACTGAGAGATTTCAGCTGCTGTCTGGGCTTTCACTGGCGAGCTACACCTCCCTTTCTTCATGTATTCAATGCTTTTTCCCTGCGGCATTTCATTTTATTATGCATAACTTCATTTGTAAACTAATTAGATTTGTTTTCTTTGCATATATGGATTTATTTGGTTGTTACCAACATCCGGGGAAAATTTCGAGTCAACAGCACCTTTAGAAATGTTTACTGAGTATAATGGTGATGTGTTTAATACCTATTTCCCCCACTGTATAATATATATATATATATATATATATATATAAAATATATATTTCACACGAGTAGCAGTGCGATATGGCTGTATATTGGCACTGGTTGAAGGTTTGCGTTGGCACGAGGCTGCAGGCAAAGTGCCTTAGTGTCTCACCAGTGACAATATACAACAATATCGCACTGCTTCAAGTGTGATATTGCATTTATACAACAGTTCGATGGCATAATCATGTATATAACAATGAAAATCAAACACAGAGAATCTCAAAATGCTTTTGTAAGAGGAACTACTTTCTTCTGCCATTCATTCACGTTTGTAGCTGACAGTCAGAACAGCAGAAACCACTGCTTAAAAACACGTCACTTTAGAGGTAGTACTTGAATGATTCTCTAGCAAAATGTCTAAAGTGATGACAAAACATGTTATTTTGCTTACATTTTAAGATTATAAGCCTGAACGCCATGAAATGCCATCAGCCTAGAGACATTTCCCAGTATTGCAATTGGGAGATTACAATAATTAACCTTAAAAAGCCAAAGCAAAGCAAACACTAGCAGATTACTATGGTATAAATAAAGCACTACAACATAAAAAAGAGAGGGGTCTATTTAGAGTGTCACTAACCTGTTTTATAATGATTTGATCAGCGGTAGTTTGAAATACGATAAGAAAACGCTGAGTTTTTCTCCTCTAAGGGGTTATTATGCAGTCTCTGTTGCCATCTTGTGGTGCAACCGTCTTTGCTCTGCTCAGTATGACAGGTTGATGGCCACCGATCTCCGAAATGATAAATATGTAAAATAAGCACCATTAAACTGTATAGTTGCAATTTAAAACTGTATAGTTGCAATCTAAACAACTACATTGTCACCTATAAAATCCTCAAAAGTACATTATGTTGTCCAACAGCTGCAATATTTGTCAAACTAGTAAGACTATTCCCCCGCTGTCACCTGTCACTCTATGTGGGCGGAGCAATAAGAGTGAAGAGGCTGTAAGAGTGCTGGTATTACAGAATATCGCACGGCTATCAGCCAATAAGATTCGAGAATTATACAGAACTGTT
>CAIGQZ010031581.1:1032529-1051232 GCA_903798205.1 Danio tinwini | reverse complement strand
ATTAAAAAGGTGCTGGTAATGCTCTTAAAGGGACAGTTCACCCAAAATTTATATAAATAGTCACCCTTTACTTGTTTTAAACCTTTATGAGTTTCTGTTGAACACAAAAGAAGATATTTTGAAAAATGTTGGAAATTGGTAACCATTGACTTGCATTGCATTTATTTTTCCTACTATTAAAGTGAATGGTTACCGGTTTTTAACTTTGTGTAAACTACTTTTGTTAGTGTTTAACAGAGGAAAGAAACTCATTTGGTGGTAAACCGTGAGTATATTTCACTAGTTGTTTTTCAACTAGTATTCAGCTTAAAGTGCAATTTAAAGGCTTAATTAGGGAAGCTAGATTAATCTGACGAGTTATTGGAGATCAGTGTTCTGTAGCTAATCGGGGGCTAATAATTTTGACCTTAAAAATTGTAAAAAATGTTAAAACTGCTTTTATTCCAGCTAAAAATACTTTTTAGAGAAGAAAAAAAATATTATAAAAAATACTGTGAAAATTTCTTTGCTTTGTTGAACATCACAATTAGAGGGCTAATAATTTTGCCTAACACTGTAGTATGTGCATATGTATGGCTTTGTGTATGTAAATGTGTGTGTGTGTGTGTGTGTGTGTGTGTGTGTGTGTGTGTATTTGTTAAGTCTGCGTTAAAGGGCCAGTGCAACTTCAAATTTAAAAGGTGCTGTTAATGCTCTTAAAAGTGGCAATTCACCTAAAAATTTATATATTTACTGACCCTTTTACTTGTGTTTAAATCTTTAGAGTTTCTGTTAGCTGTTGAACACAAAAAAAAGATATTTAGAAAAATGTTGGAAATCGGTAACCATAACTTAGTATTTGTTTAAGGTCAATTGTTACCTTTTTAACTTTCTGTAAAAAAAAATTTGTTAGTGTTTAACAGAAGAAGGCAACTCTTTTAGCGGTAAATAGTGAGTGGATTTACATTTTTGGGTGAACTGTGCCTTTAAAGGGGACTCTTTTTCTCTTCAGTAGAACAGTAATGAAGATTTTTAACTGGTTTTGGGGATTTGGTAAAAGCAGGTCAATAGTATCTGGCACTTTGAAAAAGAAAAATCTCAGTGGCTCCCTATGAAGCATTGAGTTCTTATGTAAAATCTAAATGTTTATTAAGTGCATAATTTACTGCATTATTCCGCACCTCCAGAATTTTGCAGGAATGTTTATTTTTTTTAAGATTTGCAGCATACAATTACTGGTTTGGTTGGTGCTTTTGTCAAAATGTATGGCATTATTAGCTTCAATTCTTGTAGTTTGCTGTGAACATGCATACAAATCTTGTAAAAGTTTCCATTGGACCCACAAAGTGACTGATTATTACATTTAATCCACAGCAGACAGTCATGAGTGTGTTCATGTTTTAATGCATGCTTTGGAAAGTGTGTTTAAATAATGTTTAAATGTTTTTTATATGCAGAGACTTTAAGTAATAAAATGGAAAAAAAGTAATTTTCAATAAATTAAATTGAACTAATTCAAAATTAGATGTGTTTGTTTGACCAATGGCAGAAAAGGGGAACTTGTATAGTAATATATAGGTCATAACATGCATAGGAATGTATACTGTATGTATATATAAACGAAAGGTATAAATATACGTGTTATTAATACTACAGTTATTATTGCATACATTTATACATTTTAAAACGTATTCAGATAGAAAACAGGTTATTTTAAACTGTAATACTTTTCATAGAATTATAGTTATTGTATTTTATAGCAATTTCAAGAGTTCACACTTAGCTGATGATTGATTATAAAGCTTGTTTGGCATGCTGTCCCGGGAGAGAGCCCTGAGCTCATAAGATCCTCGAGCCCGGGGCTCCCTCACGTTTGCAAGGCGAGAGGGGAGATTGAGCTCAGGTAGATCTCGAGAACTCCCCTGCTGTAGTAGCTAATGAACAGATAGTAATTGCTTATAAGATATAACTTCTTACTAGGAGCATGTCTATGCTGCCAATTTAGATTAGTCAATTAACTTAAGTTGCATGTTTTCAGATGGTGGGAGGAAACGTCGGCTGGCTTGGTAAGGACTAGAACCAGTGACGTTCTTGCTGTGAGGCAACAGTGCTAACCACTGGACCACCGTACCACCCATCTAGGAAAGGAGGAAGAGTAGGGGTGGAAGGGGGGATTCTTCAAACGAAGATAGCTGTGATTTGGAACCTAGGGTATTTATAGTGGCTTAGGAATCGTCTGATTGGTGAATCACGAATTGAATAATGCGGGGCCTGCTGCAAGCAATCATAAGCACGTGATCCTCTCGAAATTAGTTTATAAATAAACTGCACTAAGTGCAGCCATTAAATACTTTCTTCAAAACCATTTAATCTTGCCAACCCTGATCTTTCAAACTATATATGGTGTTAATCCAGGATATCAGAAATAGAGTGGAGATATATCTAAAAACACATTATTTTCATGTTAATGTCAGGAAATAAATCAAATTATTACCTTGTTATTTATTTATTTTTAAAGCATTTAAATGGTTGGGTTAATTAGAAAAGAAATGAATGTGTTTCTTATTTATTTTCCCTGGAGAAGGTCATCGAGCTTCATCCTCAAGCCTGTAAAAGCGCTCTTGTATTTGTGTAGTGCGTTCTGTAAGTGGCAGCAGTGTTATGCTAATGTGCATGAGATCTCCTCAGGGGATTGTTTCTCTCTACATGCTTTGACACAGCCATGATTTGATTTCATGGGCCTGATTCTGTACAAATTTGTAAACGTGAATGGAAAACCCAAATGTTTGGTTGATAGCACACACGTTTGTCTACTGCAGCTTGTGTTGTTTTGGAGTTTATTTCTGTAGCTTTCAGTCGGAGAGAGTTCACCGCTGCTGCTGAAGGCGAATTAATGCGTATGAACTCTTTTTAAACTGTGTTTACCGCAGTAATTGCGAGCATTTTCTCTCCATCAATCATGTTTGCTGCAGATGTGTTGTTTTCTGATCTGTACTCACAGTTCTGTTGTTTTTTTTACCATTTTCAGACATCATTAGCAAGGTGCACGTCAGGATTTTGCCGATGTGATCCTGGAACATCATTTTTGTTGGAAAATGTAATCCATACCTATTCCCTACCCCAAAATCCAACCATAACTGTACATTTTTCCCAAAATCAGAGAAGAATAATAGTTGGATAACAATCATGTAGAAGTGCACAAACCTAACCGTAAGCCTCAACATAACATAACAGGGTATCCGGAGGGTCTTAAATGGCCAGTTTCCACTGAGTGGTACGGTGCGGTACGGTGCGGTACGCTTTTATGGTCGTTTCCACTGTCAAAAGGCATACCGAACCGTACCACTTTTTCGGCACCCTTTCGAAAGGGTACCAAAAGGGTGGAGCTACACGCGCAGCTGAACACTGATTGGTTTACAGAGATACGTCACGAGATCCTGGAGCTAGCCAGAATGAAAACAAAGGAACCACCATGTTTTTATACACAGCCGAGACATTACACCGTAAAACTATATGCATATAATAACGAGCCCTGGATGACCCGAGCTCAAACAAACCTTGTCGTTGTCTTGATGTACAGCAACAAAGCCAAGAAGAACAAGATCTGCCGTGTCCTGTTGTTGTTTTACGAGGCCGTCTAAAATTGCGAGCGGTTTTTGCTTTCTCCAGGGAGCTCACGATCGCGTCTAGATTTGAAATGCGGAGCTTCTTGAGCTGATGTTGATAACGTGTGTGTGTGATTATTAAAGTGCTTCCGACATCTGATCCTTTCAGAAAAGAAAAGGACAAAGTGAAAGTGAAGCACGAACAAACAAAGGAGAAGCCCGACAAAACACAGGAGCAAATAGTTTCAGCAGCCTGAATCATGAACAAACTGCCATGTTTATCATCACCTTTTGGACTATTATGAACTGGGAATGACAGAGTTACTCTCTAACAGAGGCTACATGTGCTGCTGAAGATTACAGACACAGATGAGAGGTTAGCTCTGACTGTGGGCTACTGTATATGTTGCGTTTTGTTTTTGAACTCAAATAAGGACTTAATGTCTGCTGTGTGTAGTTTATCTGTAAGTGGTAACATATCAGAGACTGTAAGGGTCTGTATGTGTTCATATATGTTGCATTTATTTATTTATTTTATATAATCACAGACGTTATAGTAGGCTATTTTGCATTATTGATCTGCAGTTATAATTAAATTCTGTTCATAAAAAGGTTAGTAATAAACATTTATACACAAGTATTAATATGTTTAAAGCATCTGTTTTGTAAGAGGTGCTTCTCATGTGATTTGTGAATGACCTGTGTGGCTTTACTGTAGACACTTATTCGAGCGAGAATGACGTCGAGTGAAACTCTCTGTCGTACACCACGCCCACCGAAAGGGTACCCTTTGTAGTGAAAAGGCAAGCCTGATAAAGGTGACCCGTACCGAACTGTACCAGTCAGTGAAAACGAGCCAAAAATGTATTGAATCTTAGAAGCTAAATTGTAGGCCTTAAAAAGTCCTAAATCTACTGAAATGTTGTGTTGTAGGTCTTAAATCTTTTTTTAAGGTTTTAATTTTACTGTTAACTTGATTATTATTGTAGACTGAAGTAAATGACAGATATGTTTTGTTCTATTCTTGGTAAGGATTATAGGGTTTGTGATTATGGATATGTTTGAAAATTAATAAAAAATAAGCAAAAATAATAATTGAAAAACAAAAAAAACATTATTATTATTGTATTATTAAATTTAATATTTCATATATATTTAATAATTACATTTTTTGACAGGGCAAGTAAAAATCTTTTCTAACTGGAGTAGTCGAAAAAATCTTAGCATTTAGCCCTGTTTACGTCTTAAAATGTCTTAAGTCTTAAATTTAACTTTGCAAATTGAACCTGCATAAACACTAAACGTATCCCTTAATTCTGATTGGCTAATTGCAATGTAGTTGCAGGATCAACAAAGATGTTAATCCAGGATCATGTCCTACTTAGTGGAATCAGGTTGGCATTAAAAAGGTTGAAAGTTCTGTCATTAGCCTCTTTCACACATACATCATGTGTGAACCGGCCCTTTTTGAAAATACCAGTAAATTTATTCCAGCTGTTTTCCGGAAAGAGAAGTTGAATCATTGCCGGTAATTTGCCGTAATGCTGCGCTGCGTGAATGCAGAAGGAAGATTGCCGGAAAGAGCACGTTAACGCTTAGAATGCACTGACGTGAGACGTCTACTCCAGCAAATCAGAACACTCAGACGCATTCACATCCGCACTGTTTATGAAAATAAAAGCCTATTTTGCCAGAAACATTTAGCTGCTAGATGTTGGTCAGATAAAGTTCGGATGTTCCTTTTTAATGCCAACTGCATGTGGAAAAAATTATCAGTGAAATGCTTATGATAAACTGCTGTTTGTTTATCTTCAAGCTCTGCTTCAGTTGCTTGACGAGTGTGCATGTGAAGGAGCCGGTGAGCGCCAGCACACACACAAATTATGCACCATCAACCATCAACAAAAGCCCGACCCCTTCTGTGTTGACAAATGTCACATGTGCAGCCGTTTAGAGGCCATTTCTGGTTAGTGATGTCAGAATTTACTGGTATTTTGGAATAGATGTGTGAATGGTCTTTTCCTAAAAAATTCTGGATCATCTTTGCCTGTGTAAACAGCATTTTTTGGAATTTACGGGTAAAATCGTTCTGGTTATTTTCCAGATATTTACCAGTATCACTGTGTGAAAGGGGCTATTACCAACATTGTTCACCGATTTGGTGTTTCCCGAATCCATCATTTGCAACAAACATTTACAAACAGTGTCACAATCTTTTACTTAGAAGCATACATTGTTAAAATAACATTTTATTTATTTAAATAAATAAAATGTTATTTTATTTATTTATTTTGTGATTTTTTTTTTTGTATTTTCGTATTTTGTGATTCATGAGTTTTTTTCGTTTATTTGTAGTTGTGAATTCCTTTATGGGATGTTGATCTCTGCTCTGTTGACTTCTGGTGTTAAAAATTCAACTCTACTGTTCATTGACATTTTAGTATAATATAATGTACAAGAGGCGGTGCAGTGGCGCAGTAGGAAGTGCTGTCGCCTTACAGCAAGAAGGTCGCTGGTTCGAGCCTCTGCGTTTCTGTGTGGAGTTTGCATGTTCTCCCTGCGTTCGCGTGGGTTTCCTCCGGGTGCTCCGGTTTCCCCCACAGTCCAAAGACATGCGGTACAGGTGAATTGGGTAGGCTAAATTGTCCGTAGTGTATGATTGTGTATGCATGTTTCTCAGAGATGGGTTGCGGCTGGAAGGGCATCCGCTGCATAAAACATGTGCAATATAAGTTGGTGGTTCATTCTGCTGTGGCGACTCCAGATTAATAAAGGGACTAAGCCGAGAAGAAAATGAATGATGTACAAGACCCATTATATAGAGAAATATGTCAGTAAAATAACAGAAAATGCAGTTTATTACAAGTTTTTTTTTTACAGTAATATACAACCCAGACAATATATCACTTTAAACTATTAAAAATGTTCATGAAAGTCATTTTTTCGAACTTTTCAAAACTATGAAACTTTTCGAACTAAGAAATCTTTTTTGAAAGGGCAAGTAAAAATCTTTGGGCCATTAAACATAAATCTGTCACAGTTGTAGGTGCGTGTACACTTCTGGTGTTGTCTGTGTTTTTGTCACGTGGTTATGTTTTGCTCTACCCTATGTGTGTTGTTTTTTTTTTTCGTGTCAGTGTTATTGTGGTCAAATGCTTTGCTGTTCAGCTGTTCTGATCAGTCGTTTGTAGCTGTGGCTAGTTACCACAGCTATATCCAAGCGGCGGTCCTGTCTCACTTCAGTTTGTTTTTGCTAGTTTATGCTACTCTGTGTCTAGTCAGGACTCTCGTGGGGATTACCTTAGCCTGGTTTCGGCTGACTTCTGAATGCTATCGGCTCATGATTCTGCCATAGTTATTGCACACTTTTATTTACACTGTTCAGACTCTCTTGCACTATTATTTTTGACCTCGGGTTATTAAAAGAACACTTGCATCTTGGATTCATCTCTGTTGTATTTGTTGTTATACTGGTGAGCGTGACACAAGTCTATAGCATTTAGCCCTCTGAGTCTGAAATTTCATTCACGATGCTTTTAAAAAGGTCCTAAATTTGACTTTGTGAAACCTGCAGAAACCCTGTTATTCACTGTTGATGAATTTGAATTAATATTTTGAATAATGATAAATAACGCATGCTTAATCAGTAGCTTATTTGGGAATTTTTTTTATTTTACTTTCTTTACAATACATTTAAATGAGAAAATAATTCAATGTCTATCTGTATAATAAACAGTTGAGTGCTAAATTATTCGCCTTCTTGTGCAATATTTATTCAAACGTTTCTAAGTGATATTTAACAGAGCATGGATTTTTCAGTTATTTCTCATAATTTTTTTTCTTATTATTTGTTTTATTTTGGTTAGAATAAAAGCAGATTTTAATTTTTTAAAATCATGTAAGGTCAATATTATTAGCCCCCTTAAGCAATATTTGTTTTGGATTGTCTACAGAACAACCCACTGTTATACAATGACTTACCTAATTAGCCTAACTTTACCCTAGTTAACCTGGTTAAGTCTCTAAATGTCGCTTTAAGCAGAATACTAGTATCTTGAAGAATATCTAATCAAATATTATGAGCTGTCATCATGGCAAAGATAAAAGAAATCAAAATGTTCCCGCTGAGTTGCAGAATAAGAGCGCAGTCTTGTGTTTCCTCCAGCAGGTGTCAATGTGGCTCTTATGAAATCTGCCTTGTGTTTGTGAGTTTAGCTTCTCCATCTGGGTGTGTGTGTGTGTGTGTGTATGTGTGGTGGTGGTGGGGGGGTTATCTGATAAATGCATAAATAAAACTGCGTATGACTTAAAGATTGCAGCTCTGTGCTGTCGGAGGTAATCCGCAGCCCATATTTCCTGCCAGAAAAATTGAGTATTCATTGTGGAAATGATCTTGTAGATTAACTCGGTTTGCAGGCGGAGGTGCTGCGAGAATGGATTATCCATTTAGGCTGTTTGTAAGTTTGTATTTTGGACATGAACGGAGCATTAGGTGACAGGAATGATGTACTTTTAGCTTGATTTGGGGTTTGTGACAGAGGAGAGGTGTGTGGCACAGTTAACAGCGAGCGGCTGGAGAAAAATGAAGGCTTTCAGGGATGTCGTCAGTTGGGTGTCGTGCTTCGCATCCTAATGTGCTCCGGGAGGGATTTTTATTTTCTGTCTTCTTCATTTTGCTGAATTTGAGGGTGTAAAACTGCAGAGCCTGCTGGAAACAACATCTTAAACTAGTCTTCGCTTTTCTTCTGTGTGAGTGGTTTTAAAGCTGGTCCAGATCAGAGTAAACCAGTACAAGTGTAACCCGGTTTTTGCATTCCTGGATTTTACCAATCACTACATTATTTCAGATAAAAAGTACATTATCTGTTCAGACCTACAGTATTATACCCCTTTTTACAAGGTGCAAAATAAGTCTCTGATGTCCCTAGAGTGTGTGTAATGAAGTTTGAGCTCAAAATACCACACAAATAATGTTTTCTAACTCTCTGAAACTGACCCTTTTAGGCTTTGATCCTAATTGTGCCGTTTTGGTGACTGTCACTTTAAATTCAAATGAGATTGTGCTCTCTTTCAGAAGAGGGCGAAGCTACAAATGCCTGTGTGTCAGCATAGTGGCAGATTCAAAAACAAGACTAAAGTCCTATGCCAATGAGGAAGAGATGGTCACTAGTGGGCGGGGCTTTCCTCCTCTGATGACGCATACAAACGGAGAATGTCAATCAAAGTGTTTCTGCAGACTGTTTTTATTAAGTGTGATTATAAAAACATAGAATTAATTAATTTTAACCATTAGAAGCTGGTTATATTCACACAACGTTGTCACACAATTGCATTTAAACCCCTTATAAAAGTGATTTTTGCATAATAGGTGCCCTTTAAAGAATTTTTTTTCATTGTGTTGAACTATTTCAAGTATTGGAATATTGAGTAGGGGGCGGGTTTTGATTCTGGGCTCCTCCTTCTCTTATATTTGAGCAGATTTTGATTAAAGGTTACCAAAAAGAACAGGTTAATTAAGTGGATTAACAGGAATAGGTTATTGGTTTACTTTAAGACTAAGGGTGCACTCACACTAGGCTATCCAAACCCTGCCCGAGCGTGTTTCCTGGTTCTTTTAACAAGTGTGCGTGTGCTCTGAATCAGGCTGAGGCGTGGTTCAGTTGGTCAGCCCTGGTCCAGTTAGAAGAGGTTTGCGAGAACACAGTTCAGTTGGGCTTTGTCACAGTACGCTTGTAGAGTGAGTGCAAAGCATGCCTGAGCCCGAAACTGAAGACACAATGCCACTTTTAAGGGAGAGTTTCATATGGATTTATTAATCATTCTTACTGTTCAATGAACACCAACTGTCATAGTTTATTAAAGACAGAAACCCCTCACTGCACGTAAGCTGCACCTTCAGTAAACCTCCTAATACCTGCAGCAGGAGGACTTTATGATCATTTATGGGCGTCAAAAGTGCTGGATCTGTTCCGCAAAATATTTGACTGCATCCCAAACAACTAAAAATAATACAAAACAATATAACTAAAGCAGTCTCCACTGTGCTGAGCAAGAGCACTTCTCTTCTGTTAAACTGAACAGTCCCATCATCGATGACGTAAGCGTGCTCCGTCTCGGTAGGCAAAGTGCAGTGTGAGTGCAGGCCGAGGGGGAAAGTGGAGAGGGGACAATCACGGTTCTGCACGGTTCAAGGCAACTATACCTAGTGTGAGTACACCCTAACAATATGTGCTTGGTAATTTTTTCTTTTTCTTTTAATTTTAATGCAGACTTTGACTTTTTTCACATACAAAAAGACATTCTCATCAGTGCTTCCCACACATATACTTTACTTAGGCGAGCCGTCCAGGTATATTAACAGCCGCCCGAGTATATTTGGTGGTGACATTTGAATAATGCTATTATTATCATCCTTTTACACTGCCATCTGCCCAAGAAAGCCAAACATTCCAACACAATCTCACGACAATTCGTAACCGTTTGAGTTAGTGGCTAATTCATATGAAATCGTACAATCTAATTCGTACAATTTAGTACGATTTGCTCGTCCCCCAATGACGGTTGGGTTTAGGGGCGGGGTTGGGTGCCACGCCTCCTTTTTAAAATCGTACCTTTTCGTAGGACTCAACTCATATAAATTAGCCACTAAAATGACAAAACGTAAAACATTTGCGTTTCCTCATGAGATCAGGCTGAACATTTGGATTGATTGACTAGTGGAAAATCTTCTCACTCTGCATGTTTCCTACTGCTGGTTCTGTGTGTGTGAGAACCGACAACACTTACACAGCGCTCTGCTAACCCACAGGGACGCCACAGAGATGCCTTTTGCTCTAAAATGCGTCCGTCCGTAGTTTCTCAATCTCTTAAACGGATTCATGTTTTACTTTTGCTTTTTAAAAGCTTCCGCTATTTGTATGCGTTTTTGCATTACCAATTCACAGCTGACTGCGTGCGCACAGCCGCGAGAGAAACATTAAATGATTAATCATTTAATAAACGACTCAGATAAACTTTACTATATACTCGGAGAGAACAAAATATACTGGCTGCAAAATATTTGTACACTATTAGAAGTGGGTAATTTGTCTACACTTTTTATTCTAGTAATTATTATAATTTTTAGCAATAATGTATATTTTTATTCCTGTTTTCTGTTATTTATTTTTCATTTGCTGTATATTTAATTAATTTAATGATGTTAATATATTACATACTTTATGCATATCTAAAATGCTTTGGCAATACTGTAAATGTCAAGCCAATAAAGCAACTTTAAAGAGAGAAAGAGTAGCCTTTACCTGTCAGTGGGTGCACATGGCTCCTAAATAGCATAAAAGTAAGAGTAGTAGTGGATTAATTTTATTTCAACAGCCTTTTTAATAACTGTAACCTATTGAAAAGAAAAGGTGTATAAAAGTGCCCTAATAAATAAAAATATAGTTGACTTGTTTGTCGCATGTTGTTGACCATTTATTCGTGTTTCAATCCGGCTACCACCGCAAGTATATTTCAAACCTGTGGGCAAGGCCAGATTAACATAAGGGCTAGGTGGGGCTGAAGCCCCAGGGCCCACAGGAGAAGGGGGCCCTTGATTGGCTGATGAATAATTTTTTGCTATGACATGGGAAACACCTCTTTGCTTTATGCTGTCTCTTGTCGATAATGTAAAGTATTCCTTTCGGTTCACTGCTGTTAAAAAACAGTGCTAAACTGGGGCTCAGAGTGGCTGTAGCCCAATCAGAATATTAAATAGCCCTGTTTTAATCACACATAAGGGTGATCAGATGTGCCAATTTTCCCAGGACAGTCCCTTATTTTGGCACTGCCACCGTCCAGTTAAAGAATAGGCTAACCAAGCTCATCATAGAACAAATATTTTAATTCAAATAGTTTTCATCAATGATTAACTTGTACATAGTAACAGAAGCTGGGAGAGGCGTAATCATACTGAATGAACTCGGCCGTGCGGCTGTTACAGTTGGACTTAAAAAAACGGCGCGTGCCTGCATGATCTTCCATCACACAATATTACAGAGACAGTGTGCAAACTAATCAAATAGTCTGCTCAAGCAGTTATCAAAATGTTCATCGTTGCGAAGTATGTATATCAAGTAAATTCACTTGGTTCTGCTTTACAGGAAGTCTAACTGAACAATTGGAAAGCAAACTTATTTTTTTTGCCCCTTTTTATGAAAACAACAGAAATAATATGGAGCAATGAAATATTAGCGCTGGCTTTCATCAGACAATATAACTGATGCAGAAAACAAATAAATAAAATAAGCATGCTAGCATTCTGAAACTCAGAAGACCACAGTATTTTGGATATTAGAAGCATGGATTTTAAAGATATCCTATCATTAGTCATTTATGGTCAGCTAAAGGTCTGAAGAAACATTTTAAAGGTAAACCCCTATTTAAAGTATTTATTATAAAGCACTTATTTAAGAAGTATTGCAGATGTTTTTTGTTTTGCTGATTTTTGCTGCCTGTTTGAACTTTAAAGTTCAGACTATATAAAATAGAAAAAATATATAATATAAATTATAAAATAAAATAAATATAGAAATAAATATAAATCAAATGCTGGAAAATTTGATATTATAAATTAGTAAATTATTATTAATATTAATAATAATAATAATAATAATAATAAAAATAATAACTACTAATTTATATATATACTTTTGTGAGGTAAAAAAAATTAAAGGGGGCCCTTGGATTTGGTATAGCCCTAGGGCCCAATGTGTTCTTAATCCGGCCCTGCACTTCTCATATACAAAAAGATCCACTGTGAGTGCATCGATTGACCCTTTAATTGTAGATGGACTTTCAGTAATTCAGCTTTTTGAATGTCAGCTAAAGTGCATCCAAAATATACGTATAAAATTCTGCAATCATAAAGACGGATTTAATGTATTCTACATCATAGAAATGACCTCGCCTAAAGACAACAGTGGAGAAATCAAGAACACAGATTTGGCTAATGTGTGCAAAATCACTATTGCCTTTTATTAAAGAAAAAAAAATTATGGTTACTATGCTTTTATTAATATTATCACTCGGGCTACAGGTGCAAAATGATGATAAACACATTTTTTAAACATAATAGTTTTTTAAGCTAATTCCTAATAACGAATTTCTTTAGTGTTTGCCATGATGCATACCTGTTAACCCTCCCGTTTTCCCCTGGATTCTCTTGTATTTTACAGTTCTGTCCCGCTATCATCCCGTAAAGGTATTTCCCATTTTTCTCCCGTATTTTCAGTCTTTCTCTGAAGGGTGACAATTAAACATTAAAGAGCAGGGCCTCCCTATACGCAACCCATATCGCCAAACCACCAGGGGCCGCCCCTTTCTCTTAAATGTGAGTCTGTTCTGTGCTTTCGCTTTGTATAGGCATGAAAACACTTTGAAATGAATATAAAAATGCCGGGATTCCCTTTCAGGCCAACAGACATATACACATAATTAATAATAATAATATCTAAAGATGTCAATCTTGGTGTTTTTTTTTTTTCAAACACAGCAAATTTCACCCTAAATGAGCATAAAAAATTAGGAAAGCAGTCGAATGCTTTCATTATAATGTTAGATGTGTGCATTTATAAAGTGACACCTGTTATTTAATGTAATCAAATGAAAAAACTCTAAATAAGATATTTATTTGTTGCGCTTAAATCAGAATGTGTTATACAGTGAAGAGACGGCTAATGAGATTTGATAGCTTGATTCTATTTCATTATAATAGCTATTCATTTTAATAAGCTGAACTGTTTGCTTATTTGCTGCTAATGTCTATTTATTTTTTCTTTTGTAAATAATAAAACGTATTACTGACCATTTAACTGTTTAATTATGCTATCTGGTTAGCATATTATCTTTGGACGGCAGGGGAGGGACTGTGTTTTAAAGCCACGCCTCCTGTAATTGCGATCGCGCGTTCAGTGACATGACTAGTTCATGTCATTCGCCAGCTAGAAATGTTGTTAGTGGTCAGCCGGCGGCATGCAGGAACTACACTTGTTACTAAGCCACACTTACATGCTATTTCAGAGCGAGTATTCAGAGTAGCTGCAGTATAGGGAGGATGTCATTGTTCAAAAATGAACCAATGTGAATATAAAAGCAACTTCAGCTCAGTAGAGCAGGCTAGGCGGAATAGCGCTATTTACTGATGTTTTGTTGTTGAACTAAATAAAAATCGACAATATCGATGCTGTAAAAGCACCTTATGAAACTGAAAATAGTCACATCAATCCTTCACTGGGAGATTTCAGTGGCTGAGCAACACTTCTGTGCAGATATAACCCATTCATAACAACACAACATCAACTTTGGGGGACTGAAATAGTTTTAAAACAGAACATTAGCTGTCTAACAGAAACACTTCAGCCATAGTGTCCTCCTTTCCTCCATCGTGCAAAACTAACTCCAATATTGATTCAGGATTTTAACAAATTTCAATACAGCATTTGATTTTACCGCTACTGTGACTGACTTGTCTGCACATGCACACGCTAATGGCGGATCTGCATGAACAGAGATGCGCAGAAGGCCAAATCTACATTTGTTGACAGACAGTTTGAGCTACTTATCGGAATTACTGACAATATTTAATTGGATGAACATTTTTTAGTTTTATGCTTTAGCCAGAATATAAAAATACATATAAACGCATTTAGATCATTTACTTTAATCAGTACTATTGGACTGTGAAGAGACTTTTAACCAGCACAATCAAACATGTCTCTGAAAACAATCAGCTACTGCAACTTTAAGGTGACATTTAAAGGCTTAACTGGGTTAATTAGGTCAACATTGGGCCACACTTTATTTTGATGGTCCATTTGTTGAATTTAGGTAACATTGCATCTACATTGCCAACTAATTCTCATTAGATTATGAGTAGACTGTTAGGTTGGGGTTAGGGTTAGTGTAAGTCGACATGCACTTGCAAAGTTTCTTATAGTGAGTTAAATGTCTGGTGAATGTCTGTATCAACAGATATTAAGCAGTCAGTCTACTAATACTCAAATGGACCATCAAAATAAAGTGTTACCCAACATTGCACAACAGTGGTTTATTCTGTGGCCATTAATAAAATAATAAATTCTTAAGAGGCTACTAATATTGACCTTAGCAGTTTTTACATAAAAAAACATTATTTTGCAGATTATTTAGCGTGTT
Organism: Danio tinwini; assembly: GCA_903798205.1. Lineage (NCBI taxonomy): Eukaryota > Metazoa > Chordata > Actinopteri > Cypriniformes > Danionidae > Danio > Danio tinwini. The sequence continues at coordinate 1,036,455 of CAIGQZ010031581.1, read as the reverse complement.
TTAAGGGAAAACTCACTTAAATTCTGACATATAGGCCTAGTTTCACAAACAGGGCTTAGATTAAGCCAGGACTAGGCCTTAGTTAATTTAGGCTATTTAAGCCACATTTAGGGCGTACTCACACTATGTACAGTTGCCTTGAACCGGGACAAAGCACGCTTGTCCCCCCTCCCGTCTCCCCCAACGGCCCGCACTCACATTACATTCGGTCCTGGGCACGCTTACGTCATCGATGACGTGCTGTTCAGTAAGCGCTCTCACTCAGCACAGTGGAGATTTCTTTAGTTATATCGTTTATGTCGTTTAATATGCGGTGACGCAGTCTAATATTTCACTGAACAGATCAGACACTTTTGACGCTCATAAACAATCATAAAGTCCTCGTGCTGCAGGAATTAGGAGGTTTGCTGAAGGTGCAGTGAGGGGTTTGCGTCTTTAATAATCTACGACGTTCATTGCGTTCATTGAACAGCAGGCACGTGCAGAGGTGGGGGCTTTGGGTGCCCCTGCCCTTTTTTCTCCTGGAGAGAAAGTGCCCTTTTTTCCTGGGAATAATATATATATTTTAAATACTACTAATAATATAATATATGCATTTTCTATTTAAGGACAGCTTTCCCTGTCAAACAATAAAAAACTAAGTTTTAAAATATATCTTGGTTTTAGTCTAGCCACTCCAAGCGAGCCTCGAACCGGCGCTTGGGAACGAAAAACCACATGCGAGGCGAATGCTCTAACGAAGACTCTATTTACATTGTTAATCCGTTTTCAAAAGTGAAGTGTCAATAGTGGAGTAACATCTATATTGTGTTGAGGTGAGTAACGGTTAACAAAAGACCTCCTAAGCTCAAATTTAAAGTCAGCTATTTATCCAAAAGTTCAAAAGCTAATAGGCTATTTTGTCTTGCTAACATCCTCCTGATTAAAAACATTGTAATAAGTTAGCTAAAGTTTAGCCAGGGCAATATCATAGTCATACAGGCTAATGTAATGGAGAAACGACAGCTGGATAGTGAAAATATTGCCCTCTTGTTTTTGCAGTCATTTATTCAGAATATATTATGTTATATTATATAAAATATATTTTAAAGAAAGCTATAAACTTGAAATCATTGACTTCCAGACTAAGAAAAACAAATACCCTGACAGTCAATGGTGACAGAATTATTAGTGTGAATGAACTATCCTTTTAAAGGTGAGTATATGGTGAATTTAGGGTGAAATCTCCTTTAATATATTTTATTTAATAAAGTACAATTATTATTAATATTATTTAATAAAAAGTGCCCTTTTTCCACTTGAGCCCCTGCCCCTTAAAAGGTCTCTGCACGTCCCTGTTGAACAGTAAGAATGAATAATTAATCCATATGAAACAGTCCCTTAAAAGTCACGTCTCGCTTTCAGTTTCGGGCTCAGGCACGCTTAAGCACTCACACTATGCTATCCGAACCGTGTCCAGGCCTGTTTCCTGGATCGTTTGAGAAGTGTGAGTGCTCTGAACCGCGCTCAGGCCCACCTCTTCCAACCGGGCCATGGCCGCCCAAGTGAACCGTGCCTGAGCCGATTCAGAGCACTCACACTTCTCAAACGATCCAGGAAACGGGCCTGGGCACGATTCGAATAGCATAGTGTGAGTACACCCTTATAAAAAATGGCCATAAAAAAATATATTACTGGTGAGCACCTGGAGAAAAACAATGACACTGATGTATTTAAAGACATCTAACTGCAAGTTATTTTGAGTTGAGACAGCTCAAACATGCAATTTAATCTTGACTAGCCTTAAACCTTGTTTGTGAGACCGGGGGATTATTTTCTAAATCAAGACAGCATGTTTTGCTTGTCTAGAAAATGCTTCTTCAAGAATTTTTAGATATTTGGACTAATAACAAAACAAATAATCTAATTAGGATGGCACGGTCACTCAGTGGTTAGCTCTGTCGCCTCACAGAAAGAAGGTCGCTGGTTTGAGTCCCGGCTGGGTCAGTTGGCATTTCTTTGTGGAGTTTGCATGTTCTCCCCATGTTGGCGTGGGTTTCCTCTGGGTGCTCGGTTTCCCCCACAGTCCAAACACATGGGCTACAGGGGAATCGATGAACAAAATTGTCCGTATTGTATGAGTGTGTATGGGTGTTTTCCAGTACTGGGTTGCGCCTAGAAGGGCATCCGCTGTGTAAAACATGCTGGAATAGTTGGTGGTTCATTCCTCTGTGGTGACTCATAATAAATACGGGACTAAGCCGAAGGAAAATAAATCAAGAAAAGCATTATTTTGCAGTGTAGTTTACAGCATGGCCTAATAAGGTTTTGCTCAGTCATTTGCCCTATCTGTCGAGGGTGTATCGAGGCCCGTCACGTCTCCTCCGCAGCCTGTGGTGAGGATTAAAGCCGCGGTTAATCTCCGGTTAGATCCGATCAGATCAGCGCTGTTTACCGGCCCCTGGGCACCGCACTTTTCTCAGAAATATTTGCTTTGAAATGCATTGCTCTGCACCATAACAAACTCCTCTTTTTCATTTTCCCCCTCCAGCAACTCCTCCTCGTCTTGCTCTTTTCTCCTCCGCCTGTCCTGGAGGATGGTTTGTAGGTCAGTAATAAGTGCCTGAAGTGCCTGAAGGCTGCGTCTCACCCCGAGGCCAGCCAAAACTCGGGTCGGGGTTGGTAGAAAAGCATGTGTGCTTGTGGCAGATGTTTGGGTTTGTTTGTCCACTAATGGCGCTCGTGTCCATTTCCATCTTTTCATTTGTAAATTTCACCCCAGGACACATTCTGATGCTCCCATTAGCATATTTCAGCCTGCGTTGTTGCGCATCGCTCATTGACTAGTGTTTATTTCGTGTGATTTGTTTTGGTTAGTCGGTCAGAATCACAGAAATGACTTCTGGGCTCAGATTAGACTTGGCGCCTGCATGTGTTTTTTTTTCACTTTGCACAATATATTGGTTTGTTTTGCACCGGTGGAGGCTGTTGTAACGTTGAATGTGCACATTAGGGATGGTAACTTTTTCAAAAACATTTAATTAATTTAATTAGCTTTTAATTAACAGTGTAGTGAGCTGGTTTTACTTTGTGACTTAATGTCTGTAAAAGGTGCTATATAAATAAACCTTTACTTGCTTAATTTACTTAATTACTGTAATTAAATGACCAAGGGATTAGTGTTCAGTTTGGGGGTTATTTACAGGGGTCAAGTTTTCATGTCAGAAGCAATAACTTGTGTAAGAAATGAGTTAAAACTTGATTAAATTCATTAAAATAAATTAAGGCAACAAAAATATTGACCTTTTGCTATTACATTTTTTACAGTGGGGATGTCAATGAATGTTTTTTCTTGGCTGAAATATCAGGAAAATCTTGTTTAGTTTTCAACAGAAGAAAGAAATTGATAAAGTTTATAGCAGGGGTTCTCAAAGTCCGGACGCTGGTCTGGATCTGGACCGCGAGGGTTTTCAATAGGGACCTGACTCCATTTCATATTTCAAGACCATGCGGAAAGGATTCAAATTATGGATTTCCTTCATTGATAAATGCATAAACCTTGTAAATCAACTGTTTAGTTGTTTGTATTTTTGTAAAAAAGAAAAAATAATAATACGGGCCGACATAAAATCAATGTCACTGGCTCCATTGAGTGCATTGTGTCTGACATTGCATCTCTGAGATATGCGATCTTGTACAAAGATGCACTTACATTAGTGGTTTTGCCACATTTGCATTGCATTTAATGTGCTTTGAATGCAAATGCCACTTCATTTAAAGAAAGATAAATAGTGTTGACTTGTGATGAATGTTTATTAAAAAATAAGTTATGAAATATCAATTGTTCCGAACCTTTGACCCAAATAAAATCTCAGATTTGGACCTTTTAATGTAGACATAAGCTATGTTTCCATCCACCTATTTTTATGCACATTTTGGAGATGCGC
>CAIGQZ010031581.1:1014532-1027529 GCA_903798205.1 Danio tinwini | reverse complement strand
GAGGTCGGTTTTGGCAGCTGAGCTGAACCAGACGGTGATTGAAGTGCAGAGGATGGATTGGATGACAGCTGAGTAGAACTGTACGAGCAGCTCCTGTGGCAGGTTGAACTTCCTCAGCTGACGAAGGAAGTACAGTCTCTGCTGGGCTTTCTTTACAATGGAGTCTATGTTAATGTCCCACTTCAGTCATTGGTGTACAATAAAAATCATATAATAAGAAAATATCAGTTTGCAACATCAACGAGCTGTTTTTATCATCGACAAATGAATGGAAGTGAATGAGAGCGGAAGTCTCGAGCCAAAAATATTCAAATGGCTGCATCCGCTTATATGCGAAGAATAAGGTGAATAGAATCGCTTGAGTGTGAGTAAATGCAGTGGGAAGATTCATCTTTCACTCAAAACAATTATATTTGCTATTTGTTCAAACTACTTATTTAAAATGAGCTGAAACAACACAATTATTGTGTTTTTTTTGGGGCAGCTTAAATGTTTTATGTTCAATCCACTTAAATTTGAGAGTGCTTGATTAAACAAGTATTTTTTTTAAATAAAATAAACATCTGACTTTGGTTGCAAAATATTGATGTTTGACAATTATTTGAGAACTTTGATAACGTTTCTTAAAAAAACACTTAAAAGAAGATTGACTAGACTATTTGTAGAAAAATCAACACTAAATATTAAAGCTCAATTTAAAGCTGCAATATTCACTGAAAATATTAATTATTTTTGTCCGATTTAACAACTTAGTTTTTTTTTTTATGTTCAATCCACTTAAATTTGTAAAAAACAATTTTTCTTTATAGGGTGAATGCACTCTAGTGTTTTTCCCTGCAGATTAACGTCTAGTAAAAAACTAATGTGACTATTTTCAATTGCATACGGTTGCTTTTACAGCATCTCGCCTTTGTAATGTAATTAAAATATAATCAGTTAAACAAACTTAAGCATTCTTTTAGTTGTTCGAGCATAAAGCGAGATAAAAAGTTGTTAAAACTATCAGAAACTCCATTCACTATTTTATAGTGTTCAATACAACGATAAAGTCAATTAGCATAGCATTATAAACAAACTTTATTCGTTATAAGAATTCCCAGGATGGCTTGAAAAGCACAAATATATCGCCATTATGATGTGTTTATTGTCTTCATGTTTGATCAGTTTATCAATTTATCTCTTCTTTTTCTTCAAATACAGGGATTGTTGATGTCTTTAACTTTTGATGATGTCGAGGGTGACCGATAAACTTCTGGTGAAAAGTTAACGTGACTATTTTCAATTTCATACGGTTCCTTTTACAGCATCGATGTTGTACTGTAATTAAAACATAATCAGTTAAACAAACTTAAGCATTCATTTAGTTGTTCAAGCTTAAAGCGAGATGAAAAGCCGTTTAATCGCAAGCGACATCAGTAGCAGCAGGCGAGCGCAGAAACTCCATTGTATACAGTACACAATGGTAAAATAAAGGTTCGTATTTTAAAGACATATAGTGTGGGACAATGTAATTTAATGCAGTGCTTCTTATGCATTCTGAGACCCATGTTATATCGTATATCAACTAGGCAGTGATGATCACTGATTTTTAAAGAAAACAGACCTTAAATGCTGGGATTTTGTATTGGTAGACCTGAATAAATACTTTAAAGATGATATACTAAATATTAAAAGTCCTTCTGCATATTCCCTATTCCTTCATGCTCTCCCAACATAAATCGATTATGTGGAACCCAGCATTCTTTACTGCGTTGGGTGAACTATTAATTACTAAGTAAGTAGTTGTACTTAGCAATTAATTACTTTTCAGAAGTAAGTTCCCCAACACTAGCGCCTCGCTGCCGTTCCTGATCCCCACACAAGTGTTATTCACATTGCGCTCAAATTGATGTCTCACCTCCTGCGTTTTCGTGGCTTCGGCGGGAGTGTGGAGATGTCTGGGCCAAGGTGTTTGGCAGGCTTGTGATTTGAGCGTTTCAATGGGTGCGCATGTCTGTGTCGGGAGATAAAGTTATCTGTGTCGGGCACACGCTGGGTCGTTTCCATCCCTCACGCAGACTCCTGAGTGCAGAGCCGATGGGTGTGCTGAAGTGGAGGATAACTGTGTGCTGACGGATGCTGAACGCGTTTGTTTCGCGCAGCGGCGACAAAGTGGATGAAAACACTAATGCCGCTAATGATGCGGCGACTTCACATACACAACTCAGATAAAGATGAGCACTGGTGGGAGAGGCCAGGACGAGGGCCATGCTGTGAACATATATTGAGCTTGTAAGATATAGTTAAGTAGTTGTGAAAAAGTAAATACACCCTATTGAATTACATGATTTTCAGTATCAGGATATACTGTAATAAAAAACTACAGACTGTTTTAATGTGGCAATGTCACTGACCCATGAACATTTCCTGCTTGTCAAACTATTTCATAACTGTACCAGAGGCAGTTCAATCATATCAAATGTTAAAACAGAAGCCATAACATTCATTTATTTTATTTTTGGCTTAATCCCTTTACTAATCAGGGGTTGCCACAGCAGAATGAACTGCCAACTTATCCAGCATATGTTTTACACAGCGGATGCCCTTTCAGCTGCAACCCATCACTGGGAAACACCCATACACACTCGTTCACACACATACACTGCAGACAATTTAGCTTAACAATTCACCTGTACCACATGTCTTTGGACTGTGGGGGAAACCGGAGTGACTGGAGGAAATCCACGCGAACATGGGGGGAAACATGTAAACACCACACAGAACTGCCAACTGACACAGCTAGGGCTCGAACCAGCGACCTTCTTGCTGTAAGGTGATCATGCTACACACTGCGCCACCGTGACGCCCATGCCATAACATTATTTATTTATTTATTGGACCTTTTTGGATTCTCTGAAGCTATAGAAACTAAACAGGACATAGGTCAGGACTATTGTTATTGTGGTAAAAAAAATGTGGTAGAAAAAACAGATTTTACTCAGCAAGTAAACATATCAACTTGATTTATTTAGGCTTAATGTAAAGTACAGTCACTGGCCACTTTATTAAGTACACCTTACTAGTACTGGGTTGGACCTTCTTTTGCCTTCAGAACTGTCTTAATCCTTATTAGCATAGAGTCAACTTACTGGAAATATTCCTCAGAGATTTTGCTCCATATTGACATGATAGCATCACGCAGTTGCTGCAGTTTTGTCGGCTGCACATCCATGAAGCCAATCTCCTGTTCCACCACATCTCAAAGGTGCTCTATTAGATTGAGCTCTGTTGACTGTGGAGGCCATTTGAGTACAGTGAACTCAAACCAGTCTGATATGATTGACGCTTTATGACATGGTGCGTTATCTTGCTGGTAGTAGCCATCAGAAGATGGGTACACAGTGGTCATAAAGGGATGGACATGGTCAGCAACAATACTCAGGTAGGCTGTGGCATTGATACAATGCTCAATTGGTACTAATGGGCCCAAAGTGTGCCAAGAAAATATCCAACACACCATTACACCACCACCTCCAACCTGAACCGTTGATACAAGGCAGGATGGATTCATGCTTTCATGTTGTTGTCACTAAATTTTGACCTGACCATCCGAATGTTGCAGCAGAAATGGAGACTCATCAGACCAGGTAACGTTTCTCCAATCTTCTATTGTCCAGTTTTGGTGAGCCTGTGTGAATTGTAGCCTCGGTTTCCTGTTCTTAGCTGACAGGAGTGACACCCGGTGTGATCTTCTGCTGCTGTAGCCCATCTGCCTCAAGGTTGGACGTGTTGTGTGTTCAGAGATGCTCTTCTGCAGACTTTGGTTGTAACGAGTGCTTATTTGAGTTACTGTTGCCTTTCTATCAGCTGGAACCAGTCTGGCCATTCTCCTCTGACCATCAACAAGGCATTTGCGCCCACAGAACTGCCACTTACTGGATATTTCCCCTCTTTCAGACCTTTCTCTGTAAACCCTAGAGAGGGTTGTGCGTGAAAATCCCAATAGATCAGCAGTTTCTGAAATACTCAGACCAGCCCTTCTGGCACCAACAACCATGCCACGTTCAAAGTCACTTAAATCTCCTTTCTTCCCCATTCTGATGCTCAGTTTGAACTGCAGCAGATTGTCTTGATCATGTCTACATGCCTAAATGCATTGTGTTGCTACCATGTGATTGGCTGATGGGGATGCAGAATAGGATCATACAGAATATGTACTTTATAAGTACTACTAAACAGCTAACATTTTAATAATAGGCAGGTAATAAGCCTCATATTTATAACTAAATACACCCCATACTACTCACTGCTGATCTATTCAAGAAGACCCCTTTAAATGTTTAAGTATTATGTTGATTGAGGAAATCACACAAGAAGCATTAAGCATGCTTAACGTGAATGTGAAGTCATTATCATAGTGGAATATAGCATGCATGGCACCTGCTCTTGGAAAACAGCCTCATGTTTCTCAGCTGTTATTTGATCATGAAGAGCAATCATTGGAGCAAATGACTTCCATGCGGCAGCTGCCCTTGCGTTCACCGTTTGATAACAACATTGATGCTTTTATGGCCTTTTGGCTCTTGAAAATAAGGGTGAAAAAAGATGCAACAAAATGTAATGCTTTTCTCATCATTTTAAACAGGGTGCATACGATCATGGAAAACCTGGAAAAGTCATGGAAATTTGACATGGCATTTTCCAGGTCTGGAAAAGGTTTGGAAAAACAGAAAAACCCACAAGAGTTTTGGAAAAGTCATGGAAATTAGTTTCACAAATATCTGTATACTTGAATTAGGGCTGCGTGATATTGGACAAATCTGACATTACCATGTTTTGTATATCTGTGATGTATTTTGCGATGTGAATACAATTTCACCAGATGATTTAATACGTTTATTTGGATTGATTGGGGGATTTTGTAGAGGAGTGAATCTCGAATAACATATAACAAATAAATTACAAGCATAGATAAATAAAATATAGTGAAGATACAAGTGAATGATAGTTTTCAGGTGTTCACTATTCAGGTACAGATAATGAATAATCAACACTGCCTAGTCTTCATTGTGTATTATTCAATCTTTATTAAAGTTACAATCATTTTTTTGTGGCCGGATGTTTTAAAATGTGAAATATTGAAATGTTCACACAGTCACAGGCCTTAAAGGGACTGTTTACTCAAATATTAAAATGTACTCACTATTTACTCACACTTCACTTGTTTCAACACTACAGGAGTTATTAAATTATATTCTTTTGTGTTCATTTAAAAAAAAAAAAGAAAACTCATAAATGTTTGAAAGTGAAGGGTGTAATGAAAATGGTAAGTCATTTTTGGGTGAACGATCTCTTTAAAAATGCATGCAGATGATCAACTTTTACTCCATTATGACTAAACTATATTAAACTATAATCCCTAACTTTGCATATCCTGCGATGTGACTATTGCAGATGCACACATTGCGATATTTATGCTGAAATTATATATTGTGCAGCCCTAACTTGAATATAATTAGTTGTCTTTACTTATTTTTAGTCCTTGTCCAAAAACTTGCTCTCACATTGTTAGTGCTGTGTGAACATTATCAAATTTTACATAGATATAAAAACTCATTTAAACAAAATAGATTGTTGGCATTCTACGATATGAAATTTGAACACTATCATTTTTCTTATTATTTACCATGTATATGTAGACATTAAATGAATCATTACGTCATGAAAATGTACTTGAAAGTTCCGGAAAAGTCTTGGAAAAATCATGGAATTTTAGTAGGAAAAGTGTGTATGAACCCTGTGTAAAGCTTTTTATCGGAGGTTATGCTTAACCTGGGAGTAAGATTGCATTGGCTGTAAGTGCTTTCTCTTTTTTTGAGCGTGCTCACAGCAATGATGATTCAGTTTTCTATTTTTTTAAATAAAATAAACATTTTTCTTTTGCTGTAAAAATGTTGATGTTTAACTTTGGTTGCCAAATATTTGAGAACTTTGATAACATGTTACTTAAAAAAAATCATAACCACTTGGAAGAAGATTGAATAGAAAAATCAATAATAAATAATAAAGAGCTCAATTTAAAGCTGCTCAATTTAAAGCTGCAATATGCATTCATATTTGCACTGAAAATATTTGTCTTATTTGTTCTATCGAATTTTTATTTTAGTATTGTTGTCAAATTTGTAATTGTTATTGACATTTTTGCTGTTTAAAAAGATAGTTAAAAGCGCTCCTCATATAGATAAGTAGATTTCCATGGGATAGCCAATATCTTTTTGCAATATGCCAATTAAAATAATCTTAAAGGGTCACGAAACACCAAAACGCATGTGTTGAGCTGTTGACAGTCATATATGTGTCCCGCGCTGCTATAAACACTATGAGGACACATATATTGCACTAAAAAGTGAAAATTGGTTGTTTTGCGTTATTTTGAGCAAATTCGTTCTTTAGATTTGAAACACATTTTTGAAGCTGCATCACGGCGATTATTTACTTACGTGTAAATCCAGCGTGGAGAGTGGATGTCTGTACCTGCGAGTGCATCGTGACGTCTCTGAGTGTGCAGCATTAATTCATGAAAAGACTTGGTTCAAACCAATCAGCACGCTCTATTGTGCTTCGAAGACGTGAGAAGAAGTGTTCAGACAACAGAGAGACGCCACATTGTGTTGCCAAAACAAGTGGAAGAACAAGAATTTGGAGACATGGGTCATCAGTGTTGCTTTTATTAATGTGCTGCAATGAAGGTTTTGTTTTCATTTCCCCGCTAAGAGAGCGCAGCTGGACTCACGTGTAACTACAGTGCGCGCGACACGTGACAGAAATGCGTTTGTAAGAAACATTTTTTTTACCCGAGAGCTTTTCGCATCTGGAAATGATGAAATCCGGATTTGCTACTCGTCTCCTAAAAAAGACATGGCTCCAGTACATGTTGATTGTCCTGTCGCTACAGGTTTGGTAAGTGTGTGTGAGATCAGTGCCCTTTGTTTACTTTAGTTAGTTCGTATCGTCAGCAGTGCTCTTTCAGTGTTTAAAGACATACCATAATCAAAATGATTTAGTTACTAAGTTTACTTATCACTGCAAGTTAATATCACTACAATATTATAGTACAATATTATAGACTGAAAGATCCGCTGTAAATGCTCTGAGTGTAAACATGTAAACACCACAATCAAAACTATTACCGTCGTGTAGGATTTTCGTCGCATTTTGTGACAGGATAGTCTATGCACACGCTTTTCTGATGCTACCTACTGAGTGCATCTAAGTTACAAAGAAATGCGAAGGATTTTTTCTCCCATTCGCCGTGTGGTATCAAACATTCCATTAAAACTCCACTCTCCAGCAGTTCCTCGCTTTCAATATCTCGTTTGTCACTTGCGGCATGCAGAAAATGTTCCTGAATAAAAAACGAAAGTGCCAAACTGCAGTTAAAGTCGACAAATTAATAATTTGGCAAATAAATCGATTACTGATGTCCATGTAAACACAATCACTGTCTTTCCCCCCTCTGTCTGTGTGTTTGTTTTGCCTCTGTGAAAATCAGCGCGTGCCCAAATGGAAACCCCCATGACGATACTAGCGCCCTTAAACCAATATCATGATCATGTGTTTTAATGTCCAGTTTAGACGTTATTGAGTACTTGACAACCATAATGACAATAGTGGACTACAGGAGTGTATTTACACAGGTGCATAGTGTTTCTATACAAAGTCATATTGCCACCTACTGGCCTGGCATGCAAAATGCATCAACTTTAGTCTACGGTGATCTGTGTTGTCATTTGTATGCAACACAATTGCCCATAATGACAGATTTAGAAAATAGCTCAAGACCCTAACATATTAGCATATAAACATTTTATTATGTAACTAAAGCAACACTAGTGGTGGCAGCAGTAGAAATGGGCCTTATGCTATTCTGCCAGGGGAACATTTGTGTAAAATGGGGATTTTACAGGACTGTGTGAGTCTGTGATTTTGTCAAGACGTTGCAGAGATGAAGCAGCCAGAGCAGATGCTCCAGCAGATGGAGTGCACAAACACTAGTCCATTTTTGGGTAGTTTAGTGGATGTAGCGCTTAATGTATTATGGTGTGTATGTAAAGAATTATGCAGAGTTCTGCTTGATTTGGCAACATCAGTTTGATGTGGAGTTCACTGTGTTATGACGATTCCTTCATTGTTTATTTATATCAGTTTTTTAGTTATGTTGCCAAAAAACTGTAGGCAAATGTAGGCAAGGCAAATGATTACAAATCACAGATTGTAATTTGTTCAGTTGTTTAATGGTATTTATTTAGTGTTGTGCAAAGAACTGCATGCAAATAATTATTTAATTGTCAATAATATCTCCCTTTAAATATCATGTGTAAAAAAGGAACCAAAATTATTGCCGTCGTACTTCCCTCTTGTGTTCATTGTACCTAGAAACTGCAGTAAAATAAATGTTTAAAGGGGACCTATTATGCAAAACTCACTTTTTAAAATTCCTTTGTACATGTCATGAGAGGGAAAGCCCCGCCCATTAGTCAAAATCCCTTCCTCATTAGCATAAGCAGCCCTGAGTGAGAAGCAGCTTTCTGTCCATTAGACTCTCTAGCTGCTGAAGATAATGTCAGCGACTAAGAGGATTATAAATGTGATGTTTTAGAATGCACAAATGAACATAAAATAAAAAGTCACTCTGTGCCCTTGTAGATTTCATTAATATTAATATGTACACTTTATTTAATAAAAATAATTTGATGATTTTAGGGAATTTGTTTGCTTTAAAATTACTTAAAAATGTCGATAATAAAATCTAATCAATTTAATTATAAAAATTTTGCCATTATTTTTAAATAATTTTACATAAAGAAAATATTGATTAAATCCAAAGTGATTAAAATGAGCATTTTTTTAATAAGTCCGGGGCATAAGTCAGCAGCAAATGTCAGTATGTCTAGCTGAGGAAAGCCTGTCCTCAACAGATACATGAGTGATGAGTAGGCCCACACGGAATCTGCGCGCGCAGAATTCTGCAGATTTTTCACAGATTTTCCACAGATTTCCGCAGATTTTTAGCCCATCATTAATTCTGTTTATTTACTTACAGTTAACTATTTACTGTTAATCTAATTGGATTAGCATTTTAAACATTAAATAAAAGTTAAAAAGACATTATTTTTTTATGTCACATTTTAAGGTTTTAGTTATGATACTCCTAAAATAATTCCGCAGAAATCCGCAGATTTTTACCAAACGTCTCCGCAGAAATAGGAAAAAATGTCCGCAGATTCCGTCTGGCCCTAGTGATGAGCGCCCGTCATGACCTGGAGGTGGACATCTCTGCAACTGTGTAAAGACACTTTAAAATACACACCATCTTTATAAATAAACCGCAGATTTGAGTTTTAAACAACTACATTCTCGCATGAACAACTGTTAAAACTTTATTTCATGATACATTAAGAGCAATATTTGATTATTGTTTTTGACATTACCTTTGGTTGGTGCGAAATGGATTCTAATTATACAAACTAAAAATAATAATTCTTAAAATACTCAAAAAACTGTATTCTTATTGTTAAAGTCAGATATATGTCATATATTTGCTGGTAAAGAAAAACAAGATTGCACTGGTTCTGTTCAGTACTCATGTGATATTGAATCAGAGTGAACTGTCTTTGGATTGAACTGTTTGCTGGAGGATCTGGGATAATTTTATTGCAGGTATTCAAAAGTTTATACTCATCATCATGCAATTAGTGTACTATAGCTAGAGTATAAAATGCGTGTGGCTGAGCATAACGAAATTATGATCGATCATTTTGTTGTTTTATGTTCTCATCTCATTTACATCCGCTTTTCTGGGGCTGGGTCGTGGGGGCAGCAGTCTTAGGAGAGAACCACAGACCCCTCTCCCCAGACACTTCTTCCAGCTCCTTCGGGTGGATCCCGAGGTGTTCCCAGGCCAGCCGAGAGACATAGTCCCTCCACCGTGTCCTTGGTCTTCCTCGAGGCCCCCTCCCGCTGGGACATGCCTAGAACACCTCCCTAGGTAGGCATCCAGGAGGCGTCTGAAACAGATGACTGAGCCACCTCAGCTGACTTCTCTCGATATGGAGGAGCAGCGGCTCTACTCCGAGCTCCTCCCAGGTGACAGAGCTCCTCACCCTGTCTATAAGTGTGCGCCCTGCCACCCTGCGAAGGAAATCCAAGGCTGCTTGTATCCAAGATCTTGTCCTTTTGGTCATGACCCAAAGCTCATGACCATAGGTGAGAGTAGGAACATAGATTGACCGGTAAATCAAGAGCTTTGCCTTTTGAGTCAGCTCCTTCTTTACCACAACGGACCGATACATTGACGTTACTGCTGCCGCTGCACCAATCCGTCTGTCAATCTCAAAGTCCATCCTTCCCTCACTCGTGAACAAAACCCCAAGATACTTGAACTCCTCGACCTGGGGTAAGTACTCTCCTCCAACCTGGAGATGGCAAACTACCTTTTTCTGGTGGAGCACCATGGCTTTGGACTTGGAGGTGCTGATTCTCATCCCAGCTGCTTCACACTCAGCAGCAATCCAGCCCAGTGCATACTAAAGGTCCATGTTCGATGAAGCCAACAGAATAACAGACAATGACCAGAAGGAACAATGCGGTTTTGTCCAGGCCGTGGCACACTGGACCAGCTCTATACCCTCACCAGGGTGCTTGAGGGTTCATGGTAGTATGCCCAACCAGTCCACATGTGTTTTGTGGACTTAGAGAAGGCATTCGAATGTGTCTTTTGTGGCATTCTGTGGAGGGTGCTCTGGGAGTATGGGGTCAGAAGCGCTCTGTTTAGGGACGCCTCGTCCCTGTATGAAGCGAGTAGGAGTTTGGTTCGCATTGCCGGCAATAAGTCAGACTCATTTCCAGTGCATGTTGGCCTGCGGCAGGGCTGCCCTTTGTCACTAATTCTCTAAATCATTTTCATGGACAGAATATTTAAGCGCAGCCTTGGGCTGGAGAGGTCCGGTTCGAGTACCACAGGATCTCATCTCTGCTGTTTTAGGTTACTATACAGAAAGGCAATTGGTTTCAGGTGGGATCCAACTCTTACAATTCACTTAAGAGAGCTGATTCCTAGAACCGAGCCACCATCGACTTGCAAACAGTGGCCTTCACCAGACAACAAAAAATATAAAAGAAATCAGTTATTACAAATGAGTTATTGTCAGCGCCAGTGGTGTAGTGGTTAGTGCGTCGACACATGCACTGCGGTGCTCACGGTGACCCAAGTTCGATTCCTGCCTCTCGGCCCTATGCCGATCCTTCCCCATGCTTTCCTGCCAATTCTCTCTAATGTCCTGTCCAATAAAGGGGAAAACCCTGAAACAATAATTATATAAAAAAAGAAATGTGTTATTAAAACTATTATGTTTAGAAATGTTTTGAAAAAAAGTTGTTTTAATATATTCAGGGGGGCTAATAATTCAGACTCCAACTGTATATATTTTGTTCTTGAGCTCTCCAAGTCTTTACTCAAGTCTTTAATAGCTTATTTCTTGTTCTGGGAACTTGTGCAGATTTCTGCCAATAACACACGCCCTGTTTCTGGGTCAGCTTTGCATGTACCCAACCCTAGTTTGCCTTCGCAAAGGGTACTTACTGACAATGTTGGCTGTGCTGGATATGAACTGGCTGACTTTAGTTCTCCAAAAAAACCCTCCCTGCTTCCTCACCACAGGCTGTTCGCGAGTGCTGGGACTCTGTGTGCTTGTGTGTGATTCACCGTTTTATTTTTGTGGGAGCCCTCGTGTCATAAAATAGGCCGTCTTTCTCGGCGCCTGACAGAAAGCGTTGAGTAAGTGATGGATATGAGCTTCTGGCCGAGGCTGGCTTTGGTCATGCTCTGCAAGACTTCAGCAGCAGGTTATCTCTTTAACATCGGGGAATCAGACATCCTTCATACGTCTCCCTCACAGCCTGGATCTCCGCTGCTCCCGTTTAAGCTGTTCTGTCTTTTATTTTTTCATAGTTACAAACATACTCCTTTTATACTACAGTTGAAGTCAGCATTATTAGCCCTCCTGTATATTTTTTGCCCCAATTTCTGTTTAATGGAGAGAAGATTTTATTCAACACATTACTAAACATAATAGTTTTTAGTTATTAGTTTTAACTTATTTCTAATAACTGATTTCATTTATCTTTGCCATGATGACAGTACATAATATTTGACTATATTTTTTAGCATACATTTATTTAGCTTAAAGTGACATTTAAAGGCTTAACTAGGTTAAAGTTAGGGTAATTAGGGCAAGTCATTGCATAACAGTGGTTTGTTCTGTAGACAATCCAGAACAAATATTGCTTAAAGAAACTAATAATATTGACCTTAAATGGTTTAAAAAAATTAAGAACTGCTTTTATTGTAGCCGAAATAAAACAAATAGAAAAAAAATAGAAAATACTGTGAAAAAGTTGTGAATCTGTTAAACATCATTTGGGAAATATTTGCAAATTAAGAATGAATTGTAACTGGCGGGCGAATAATTTTCACTTTAACTGTAAAAAAATATGTATATACAGTATATTCACGTGTGTGTGTGTGTGTGTGTGTGTGTGTGTGTGTGTGTGTGTGTGTGTGTTGGTAGTACTGATTTATAAGTCAAATGTGTGGTTTAAATGTACAGTTTCCGCTAAAAATGAAAATTCTGTGATTATTTACTCACTCTTCACTTGTTAAAAACCTGTTTGGAGATATTTTGAATAATGTTGGAAGCTTTTAACCATTGACTTTCATAGTGTTTTTATATATTGTAGTCAATGGCTGACAGGTTCCCACTTTATTCAAACTTTATTTGTTGCTGTGCTCCAAATAGAACAAGAAACTCATTCGGAAGTGTTAAAATGGTTAGCAAATGCTTTTTTTTTTTGCTGTGAACTGTGCCTTTAAGACCTTAACCATACACCACAGAATGCTCCTGTTTGTGTTACATTCAATTTATAACATATTTTATAAATTAAGGATGTCAGTAGCATG
>CAIGQZ010031581.1:918823-932870 GCA_903798205.1 Danio tinwini | reverse complement strand
TGTGTGTGTGTGTGTGTGTGTGTGTGTGTGTGTGTGTGTGTATTGTTTTTTTTTCTATGCTTTTATTGAACCTTCAGTTAACATTTGTATTTAATAGAGAAATTAGTGCAGGAAACTACATCACCCATAATGCTTTACAGAAAATTCCACTAATTAGAGAGTCACAGTGAGCAATAGAGATTTTTTAATTAAGCACCACAAATTACATACTTAAATCTAGATAAACTCTCATAATACTTCAATATCGGTACATAAATGCAATAAATTTGATTGCATCAGTGCAATGCTTAAGATGATTGTAGTTTTTTCACTCATCAAAGTTCATAGTCTTGTATATATATATATATATATATATACTTGAACCAGCGACCTTGCTGTGAGGCAACAGTGGTAACCACTGAGCCACCGTGTCACCCACCCATTGTTGTTAATTTTTAAAATTTCATTGAAATTATTATTATTTTTTTTACCCGACTGTTGGGGTTGTCCATATATGATTTTTCCATACTTGATTCTTAATTTGATCCAATTAAAATATCTTTTAATTTGACCCAACATTTGGTTAAATATGGAGAAACCCAATGTTGTGTTAATTAAAATTTTTTAATTGAAATTATAATTTTTTTAACCCAACTGTTGGGGTTGTCCATACATGATTTGTCCATATTTGATTCTTAATCTGGCAGTGCGGTGGCACAGTGGGTAGCGCTGTCGCCTCATAAGAAGGTTGCTGGTTAGAGTCTCGGCTGGGTCAGTTGCCATTTCTGTGTGGAGTTTTGTTCTCCCCGTGTTGTCGTGGGTTTCCTCCGGGTGCTCCGGTTTCCCCCACAGTCCAAACACATGCGCTATAGGAGAATTGATTAACTAAATTGGCCGTAGTGTAGGTGTGTGAATATGAGTGTATGAGTGTTTCCCAGTGATGGGTTGCAGCTGGAAAGAAACCCGCTGACTAAACATATGCTAAATAAGTTGTCCGTTTCAATTTGGGGACCCCTGATTAATAAAGGGACTAAGTCGAAAAGAAAATGAATGAATGAATGAATGAATGAATGATTTTTAATCTGACCCAACATTGGGTTAAATAGAAAACCCAATTTTGGCTTAATTTTTAAAAATACATTAAAATTTATTATTATTTTTTTTTATTCTAAACACAACTGTTGGGGTTCATATATGATTTGTCTATAATTGATTATTAATCTGACCCAACATCGGGTTTAAATACTAACATTGGACAAACCCAATGTTAGGTTAATTTTAAAAATTACATTAATATATATATATATATATATATATATATATAAACCCAATTGTTGGTGTTGTCCATATATGATTTGTCCATATTTGATTCCTAATTTAACCCAACATTGGGTTAAAACAACTCAGTTTTTTGGAATGTGTGTATATATTGTTTTCAGATACACTGGTCTATAAATACTCATTTAGCTTAGAGCTTGTAGAGGTTAAACTCATGGACCATTCAGCAGTCGGTTATGGAGAGACTTGCGTCGTCCTATTGGTCCTCATCCAGGAATGAACAAAGTTATTTTAACTTCTCATTATGATGCGATAATTAGACACCAATCCTGGAGCAAGAGATGGAAAAACGTCCCAGCTCTCCGCAGTGGGCAGCATGATGTTTTTTTTTAAATAGTTTTTTTTTCCTCCATGCATGTTTACTTTACGCATGCATGAATGGAAGGCTTTAATATCAAGTCTTTGTTTATAATCATGCCTGTGGAGAGTCACTTAACTCCAGCTTTATAGTTATAGTGATTTGTGTCTGAATGGCGAATCCATAAAGCGACTGGTCCTCAGTGCTGGCTGCTGCTCTCCACAGCCTTATCTGATGTGGATTTCTATGGAGCTTTTCATAATTTACTCTGCTGATTTCCTCTAGAAGCACTGCTGGCATGTGAAGCGTGTTTTAAAGCGCAGAATAGTTTCATGTTCTCAGATGTTCCTATATGTTTATTCCTCAATATGGTTTAACTACCACAAGCCGTACAGACATTTCTGAAAAAAAAACCCTGGAATGTGGAATAGATTAAAGAATATAAAAATATACACTTAAAGGTGATCTATACATATCCAGGTCAAAAAGCAATATAATGAAATAAAGAAAATCAGTCAAAATAATAATAATGTTTATTAATTTATTAATTCATTTTCCTTCAACAAAAGCTGCGGTCACACTTGAGTTTGAGCATGCAAAATTCTGTAGTACAGTGCTACAAAAAGAGACGGGATTAAACAAGACCATTAGACATTTAAAAAAGCGAGCAATTGGTCCACGTTAAATAAATTCTGTCTAGAGAGGTCATGTTTTGATCCTCGATTGGTCTCACGCAGTCACGTGATCCGATTTTGCAGGTCAGAGTTCACCAAGCTTGAACTTTGCAACGCATCGAACTGCAAAACTTGTCGCACAAACTTACGTTTCCAGTCTGACGCATTTGTGTGCGTATGAATTGAAGTCTATGGGGAGAAAAGTCCAGTGTGACCACAGCTTTAGTCTCTAATTCAGAGCTCGCCACAGTAGAATGAACCACCAACTATTCCAGCATATGTTTTATGCAGCGGATGCCCTTCCAGCCACAACCCAGCGCTGGGAAACACTCATACACACTCATTCACACACATACTACTACAGCCAATTGACTCTTCACTGAGCCACTCCCAAAATTGACACACACTAATTGTGGCTTAGCAACCGTAGCTACGCGCAGCGGCTCAGTCAAGCTTTCAAGCGAGGGAAACAAGCCGAAGCGTTGTGCATATGGATTGTGCAAATCTGACGCCCGGCATCCTAAAAGTTTGGACGGGGTGGTGGAATTTTTTTCCCTTTTCAAAACCTAAAACAAAAGAGGAGAAATGCCAGCGTGAATCAAACTCTGTGAGGGGCGCTAAAAGAGCGGGGTTAAGTTGGTTTTGTTTTGATATTTCTGACACAGTGATAGACCGACGGCAATTACTCACACACCTCTTATGTTACCCTAAAAAGATCTAAACTGTGTTCCCTACAAGAATACAAAGCACGTTATGTTGCCCAGCTGTCTTTTTTTTTTCCGCTCGATATTATGAGCATCGCTCCATTTAAGCCTTCGCCATAGTAGTCATACTAATAGCAGTCATATTTAGGGTCGATTTAGTTCATTCAATTCTCCTATAGTGCACGTGTTTAGACTCTGTGGAAGAAACCGGAGCACCTGGAGGAAACACACACCAACACGAGGAGAGCATGCAAATTCCACACAGAAATGCCGACTGACCCAGCCAGGACTCAAACTAGCGACCTTTTTGCTGTGAGGCAACAGTGCTAACCACTGAGCCACTGTGCTGCCCCTATAATAATGGAAATAATGGTACAAAATATAAAAAGATGCATTTAAAGTGGCTCTATACATATCCAGGTCCAAAAATAAATATCTCTACAATATAAAATCTCTACAATAAATAAATAAATAAGGTAACACTTTATTTTGATGGTGCATTTGAGTATTAGTAGACTGACTGCTCAATATCTGTTGATACTGCTCCTTCAACAGACATTTAACTGACTATAAGAATCTTTGCATGTTCATGTCAACTTAAACTAACCCTAACCCCAACCTAAGTCTGCTTACATTCATATGAGAATTAGTTGACATGTCGATGCAATGTAACTTAAATTCAACAAATGGACCATCAAAATAAAGCATAGATAAATAAACAAAAAAAATTAGGAAATTATTTGTTTACATAATAAATTACGATAAAAATGCACATATAGACCATATGAAAATCCGGGAGTTTTTATTATAATTATTTTTTTTATATTGAAATATTTATTTGACTATTTGTTGGTGAAATATTACATTTATAACATCACTACCAGGTGAAAATTAAAATATAATGAGTGACTTGTAGTACATATAAATATATGCAAATAAATACAAAAAATAAGGTCAAGAATCTTGGTGTGACTCTGGAGTCAGATCTGAGTTTCAGTAGTCATATCAAAGCAGTAACTAAATCAGCATACTATCATCTCAAAAACATTGCAAGAATCAGATGCTTTGTTTCCAGTGAAGACTTAGAGAAACTTGTTCATGCTTTTATCAGCAGCAGGGTGGATTACTGTAATGGACTCCTCACTGGCCTTCCCAAAAAGACAGTCAGACAGTTGCAGCTCATCCAGAACACTGCAGCCAGGATTCCGACCAGAAGCAGAAAATCACACCTGTCCTCAGGTCTTTAAACTGGCTCCCAGTTACATTCAGAATAGATTTTGTAGTACTAGTCTATACACCACTAAATGGCCTAGGACCGCAATACATTACAGATATGCTCACTGAATACAAACAGATCACTCAGATCTTTAGGATCAAGTAGATTATCAAGTGATTCATTTAAAGCAGGGTGAATCCGCCTTCAGCTACTGTGCTGCTGGAATCAGCTTCCAGAAATGATCAGATGTGCCCCAACATTAGAGACACTCAAATCAAGACATCTGCTTAGCTGTGCCTTTACTGAATGAGCACTGTGCTACGGCCCACAGATCACACTAACATGTCTTTCTTTTCTTTTTCATATCCTGTTTTAACACATTTTCATCTGTTTTTAATCATTTTTAATTTTAATAATTTTTATTTTCTTGTTTCTTCTTCTTGTTCATGTAAAGCACTTTGAATTGCCATTGTGTATGAAATGTGCTATATAAATAAACCTGAGGTAAATAAAATGTTGTAGTTTGCAGTATATTTTGTCATCTTCTGCAATTGAAAATATGATTGGTCGATTACTTAAGAAAGTCATACACCTTTAATTGTTTATTTATGTTTGCTTCACTCTATAACCAGTAATAAATAGAGAGATTGTGATGATCAGTTCAAATATGCAACGTGTGCATGAAATCAGCACAA
The DNA here is from genome assembly GCA_903798205.1 of Danio tinwini. Lineage (NCBI taxonomy): Eukaryota > Metazoa > Chordata > Actinopteri > Cypriniformes > Danionidae > Danio > Danio tinwini. The sequence goes on along the minus strand of CAIGQZ010031581.1, from coordinate 927,966 downwards.
AACAGTCCAAACCTGCCATCAAAGAAGCAGTAATTAAACAATGATGATTTTGTCAAACACTCCAACCCTTCAAAACCACCTCAGGCTGACTGTTTGTGTGTATATTTGTATGTCTGAGAAGGCAAATTTTTGTGTTATGAGGGTTTTTTCAGTCTCCGAAGCACCGCATCAGACTGTAGTTGTGATCTTCAGCCCAGAGTCTGCTGATGTCAGCTTTTCTTGCTGCTTTATTTACAGACAATTGCCCTCTTTCTCTCACGTCTTTTTCTGCATGGCCTTGTGTTGGTGGATAATTTATCTGCTTCCTAACCAGCAAGCAAAATGTAAACATACAGTCGGCTTCACAGCCCAGAAACTCAGCATTTACTTCACGAAGGCAACCAGCAGGAGCAGAACAAGAAAGTGGAGCTGTATTATTATACTGGGGGGAATTCTGGCAGTGTAATGTTTTTAAATGTGAAAAACTCCTTAAGGTTTTGCATGAGGGTATTAAACTGTGCGCTAGAGGAAATTGTGTTTTCTGCTAAATAGTGTATTTGTTTAGTCAAAGAGCATGTGAGACTTTATTCTTTCGAGCAAGCATTTGATTATTGAAAATAATAAAAAAATATAACCAGCCACATAAAAATCTGATATGGCTATGCAAATTTCATATGCCATACAAGCAGTGGTGGAAAGAGTACTGAAAAATCATACTTAAGTAAACATACTATTACTTGCCTAAAAATGTAGTGCAAGTAGAGTAAAAGTATCTGTTGTAAATATTACTCAATGTATATTATGTAATATTATGCTGTCAAAAGCTGATATGTTTACATGTAATTTGTGCATGTGTGTAAACGTAACATTCTGTAGTGCATTTAGTTATTGCCAAGAAGGCACACACGATTATGAGACATTAATATAAGGTTAGATTTAGGTTGTAATGTCAGGTGACCAAAATTAATTGTCAAGCCAGCAGCTAAGGACAACGTTATTGTGATGTCCAATAACAACGTTGATATTTGGTTGATTTTAGGTTCTTAGAAAGTGACCAAAATCCAATGTCGAGCCAACATCTTAAACTGTTATATATGATGTCAAATACTGATATTTATTCGTCAGGTACAGCAACCAAAATCCAACATCTGATAGATGTCATAGGGGTAACGTTCACACAATGTCAAGCTGTAACATCATTATACGTTGATATTTGGTTGGTTTTAGGTGGGACATTGGACATTGACATTGGCCTGATGTTGAGTTCTGACGTCAACCACATTTTCATTTTCAAACAAAATGCAAAGTCCACATGACGTTAAGAGTTCAATGTCAATCAGACGTCATGTTGACGTCCCGTGCCTGCTGAGTGTTTAAGGCCATTTCAGTCATCATACAGTAAACATCCGTCATCTTCTCATCAGTGACCTGCATCTAAACAGTCTCTGGGTCAATGCGTGTAAAGATTTTAAACATCTTCATGGACACCTTTAATGCTTCTAAACAGTTTGCTGCAATTATAAAGTGCACACGTCTTGAGGTAGTTCAGTATGATGCGATTTACCCTCTTCAGTATGTGCAATTTGATTAGACAGGAATCTCAGAACAGATTTTTCTAATCCCCATAGACAAGAAAAATAAAGTAGTTACTGCAGGTTGAAAGTATATAGTGGAGTAAAAGTACAGATACAGCAGTAAAAGTGTACTTAAGGGAAAATAATTTTTTTTAAACTACTCAGTAAATTACAATTCCCAAAGAAAACTACTCATTACAGTAGTTTGAGTATTTGTAATTAATTCCTTTACACCACTGCATACAAGTTATATTTATTTATTTATTTATTTATTTACAATTTGAATTACATCTAATTGCAATTAAATGCATTTTACATGAGACATACAAGTTAATTTGGATTATATATATACACTTGTAATTCATGAAAGAAAAAAAAATATTTATGCAAAAGTTTGGGCACCCCTGATAATTATCATATATATATATATAATTCATAGTCTGCTGGACTTTCAAATTAGCAGTTTGATTTGGATATATATTATACCCTATAGAAATAGCAATATTTTAATTCTGTCATAAAATTTTTTTAATCAACTGATGCAATGCAATTATAGTCTTAACAAAAACAGACAGGTCCAAAAATTTGGGCATCCCAGCAGAATATCAACATCAATATTTTGCAGATCTTTACTTAACAGCCTGTACACACTTCTTATAGCTGAGGATTAATTTTTGCTGAAGGCATTTTGGACCATTCTTCCTTGCCAAATTTCTTCAGTTCAGTCAGGTTTGATGGGTGCAGAATGTGAGTGGCCCTTTTCAAATCAGTCCATAGATTTTCTATGATTTTCAAGTCTGGGGACTGGGATGGCCATTCTAAAACATTGTATCATGTCTGAGCATGAACTCCTTGGTAGATCTGGAACTATGCTTTGGGTCATTGTCCTGCTGAAACATCTAACTCTTGCACCTTTTGACTGATTCCTGACCATTGTTAAGAATCTGCTGATACCGGGTGGAATCCATGTAACCTTCAACTCTGACAAGGTTTCCAGTACCTGTGCTTTCCACACATTCTCACAGCATAATGGACCCTCTACTATATTTTACCATAGGGAGCATGTTCTTCTAATGCTGTAAATGCTGTGTTCTTTTTCCGCCATGCAAAGTGCTTGTGGTTGTGACCAAATTACTCTATCTCAGTTTCATAATAATAATTCCATACATTTATATAGCGCTTTTCTGGATACTCAAATCCTGTTTTACACACGCAGTATAGGGTCCCCTTCACTTTACTGGGGCATTAGGACTCAGGTTGAACACCCCCCTGCTGGCCTCACTAACATCACTGACAGCAGCAACTTAGCTTTACCATGTGGTCTCCCATCCATACTGACCTTGCTTAGCTTCAGTGGGCGACCATATGAGAATTGCAGAGAGCTAGCTGTCGGCAATCTGTCCACAGTATATTTTTACAAAATGATGCTGGTTTGTGCCAGATGAGCCTTTGCATACCTCAAACAGCTCTTCTTTTTGGCATTCCATAAAAAGCCTGTTTGTTGTTGTTGTTAATTTGAATATTAATGTAGTATGAAAGGAAATAAAGCAGAATTTAGATTTGTTACTGCTTTAATATTTGAGTATATCAGGTCACCAGTGGTTTAAAGTAACACATTACATATAGTAAATTACAATTTCTGAGAAAAACTACTCAATTACAGTAATTTTTAAGTAGTTTTAAAAATGTGTACTTTTACTTTCCCTTGAGTACATTTTTACTGCTGTATCTGTACTTTTACTCCACTATTTTCCTTCAAACTGCAGTCACTACTTTTATTCTTTGGGATTGGGGGTAGTCTTGTGATTTCTGTCAAATTAAATACATGTGAAGGTTCAATTCAATTCAATTCATCTTTATTTGTATAGCGCTTATACAATGTAGATTGTGTCAAAGCAGCTTCACATGGAAGTTTATAGTGAATGTAAACAGTGTCAGTTCAGTTGTCAGAGTTTAAGTTCAGTTCAGATTAACTCAGTTCAGTGTGGGTTAATAGTCACTACTGAGAGTCCATACAATGAAGAGCAATCCCATCGATGCGCAGCTCTACAGATCCCGAACCATGCAAGCCAGTGGCGACAGCGGCGTGGAAAAAACTTCACCAATTGGCGAAAGTGAAGAATTTAAAAAACCTTGAGAGAAACCAGGCTCAGTTGGGCACGACCATTTCTCCTATGGCCAAACGTCTTGTGCAGAGCTGCAGTCTAGACGCAGATAGACATAGGTAACACATAAAAGGTAAATCACATTAAAATGAACTACGTCAAGGGTGATTTTATAATTGCAGCAAACTGTTTGGAAGCATTAAAAGTGTCCAATAAGATGTCCAAAATCTTTATATGCATTAACCCCGAAACTGTTTAGATCAGGGGTGTTCAAACTAAGTCCTGGAGGGCTGGTGTCCTGCATAATTTAGCTCCAACTTCCTTAACACACCTGCCTGGAAGTTTCTAGTATACCTAGAAAGAGCTTGATAAGCTGGTTCAGGTGCGTTTATTTGGGGTTAGAACTAAGGGCGTGCTCACACTATGCTATCCGAACTGTGCCCAGGCCCGTTTCCCGGATCGTTTGAGAAGTGTGAGTGCTCTGAATCAGGCTAAAGCACGGTTCAGTTGGCCGGCCCTGGCCTGGTTGAAAGAGGTGTGCCAGAGAGCGGTTCACTTGGGCCCAGTGCGCCTAAGCCCAAAACTGTAGACAAGCATGACTTTTACGGGACTGTTTCATATGGATTTATTAATCATTCTTACTGTTTAATGAACACAAACTGTCGTAGATTATTAACGACACAAACCCATCACTGCACGTCAGCTGCACCTTCAGCAAACCTCCTAATTCCTGCAGCTCGAGGACTTTATGATTGTTTATGAGTGTCAAAAGTGGCTGATCTGTTCAGTGAAATATTAGACTGCGTGTCACCGCATATTAAACGACTTAAACGATAGAACTAAAGAAATCTCCACTGTGCTGAGTGAGAGCACTTACTGAACAGCACGTCATCGATGACGTAAGTGCGCCCAGGCCCGAATGTAATGTGAGTGTGGGCCGTCGGGGGAGACGGGAGGGGGGACAAGCGTGCTTCGGCTTGGTTTAAGGCAACTGTACATAGTGTAAGTACGCCATAAAATATGCAGGACACCGGCCCCCTAGGACCGAGTTTGGACACCCCTGGTTTAGATCCATGTCTCTGATGAGAAAATGATGGATGTTTACAGTATGATGACCGAAATGGTATTGTACCCCAACATCGTGGGGACATTGCATTTTGCTTGGAAATGCATTAGAACCCAACATCAGGCTGACGTCAAATCAACCAAGTATCAATGCCTAATGATGTTACAGCTTGACTTTGTGTGGACATTACCACTATGACGTCTATCAGACGTTGGATTTTGGTTGCCATATCTGACAAATAAATGTCAGTTGACGTCATATATGACGTTGGTTTAAGACGTTGGCTCAATGTTGGATTTTGGTCACTTTCTAACACAACCTAAATACTTAGACACTGGCTAGACGTTGAATTTGGCCACCTGACATCATCACAACCTAAACCTAACCTAGTAATAACATCTTATGACGTTGTGTGCCTACTGGGCAATAACTAAATGCACAACAGAATGTTATGTTTGCATCCCCAAATTCCATGTAAATGCATCAGCTTTTTACAACTTAATACTCACTACTCTTGAGTACTTTTAAAAGGTCTACTTTTTAACTCATAGTTTGAGTTATATTCACAGCAGATACTTTTACTCTACATTTCTAGGCAAGTAATGGTACTTTTATTTAAGTATGATTTTTTCAGTACTCTTTCCACCGCTGCAGATTACTGAATTTAGCATGCTGTGCTGTAGCAGTTCTCTGAACGGCCACTGGTGTCACTAAAAACAAGAATTTCTAACTTCTACATGAAGCCTTTTTAATGATAATTGCCCAATATCTGCATTTTTATATGACAGTAAATTAAACAAAATTCAGATTTTGAACTCATTTATAATTTGAATTATATACTTAATAAATAAAATAGAAAGGACACCTGACTTTTCTTATTACAATGGGAATAATGCCATTTTTACCCTAATTTTTTCCCTTAATTTTCCCCCCTGTTTCTCATTGTGCAGATCTCTCAGCAGATCTCTGACTTTGTGAACAGGGTGATTATCGCCTGATTGACCCTGAAGTCAGTGCAGGCTTTGAGTGGGTTTCCATTCTTTCCTGAGAGGAAAGATCATACACGGAGTTACTCTAGAGGAATACAGATGCTTTCTCACTCAGTAGACAAGCAAGCATCATGCTCCACATACAGCAGCCGTGATTGGATACAATAAAACGATGCATGCCGGCCATTTACTCATCACAGGTTTATTGCGCACTGATGAAACCGATGTGACTCTCGTTGATGAAAGTGAATTCAATCTCTGCCGGCGCCTCACAACATGAGTGTAGTTGATTGCGCCGATAACGTTTGTAAAACCCTGACTCCCTGCAAATTGCTTTTTGGATTGTGGCTGTTCAGTTCGGTGACGCAAAACTGCATCTTTACGCCATTTACTTCAATTAACTGGGCTTCTGTGGGAGCCACTAAATGTCAAAGCCAAAAAGATTGCTTGTTCAAGTCCGGGTGGGTTTATATATGAATGCTGATGCATGTACTGGAAATGGTGCACACGGTTTTAACTTGCATTATGGTTTGACATTTTATACTCATACCATTCTGGGTTGATTTTAATTGTTTTAAAATGGACAAATGCTTAGCTAAAAAACAAACAAACTGAAACCTGTATTATATCTGGGGGTGACACGGTGGCTTAGTGGTTAGCACTGTCACCTCACAGCAAGAAGGTTGCTGGTTCAAGCCTCGGCTGGGCCAGTTGGCATTTTTGTGTGGAGTTTGCATGTTCTCCCCGTATTGTTGTCGGTTTCTCCCGTGTGCTCCGGTTTCCCCCACAGTCCAAACACATGTGCTACAGGTGAATTGAATAAGCCATAGTGTATATGTGAGAGTGTATGGGTGTTTCCCAGTACTGGGTGGCAGCTGAAAGGGCATCCACTGTGTGAAAGATATGCTGGATAAGTTGGCGGATCATTCCACAATGGCAACTCCTGATTAATAAAAGGACAAAGCTGAAGGGAAATGAATGAATTTCTGATTTCTGATCAGGAGCTTAAGGAGTGAAGTAACAAAAATCATGCATTTAAAAAAAGTAAATGCAATAACGGTTTAATAACTTTTACCATGGGGCACACATCAGTTTCATAATACTCTAATGGGCCGATGTGATTAATACATTATGTTATGGCTGTTTTATAAAAGAATTAAACTAAATAATATATTAAGTCTTATCAGCAACTTAATGAGTGAATTTAATTTATAATAATAATAATAATAATAATAATAATAATAATTATTATTATTATTATTATTATTATTATTATTATGATATATAAAACATTTTGAAGGTTACCACAGCATTATCATTAACAGCATTAACTTGATTGAAATAAATAAAATAAATTCCCTTTAAATGGGTAAAGTTTTAGCCCAAATTAAAGTTTAGTAATTTAAACTTACTATTTATTTTATTACTATTTTATTATTTACTTTAGTTAATTTCATTATTGGTTTTGTTTGTTTTAGTTTAGTTTTTATTTTAAGAACACATTTCTATTTAACTTTTATATATATTCAGTTTTAGTTTGCAACTATAGTTAGAGTTAGCAGAACATGTATAGTGTTGACCAATGCAAAGTTTAATGTTCGCACAGTTTAATTCCTTAATTCTTGTGCAAACTTCTTAGGAATACATATTTAAATAATTGTTTGAACAAACACTGAACCCGAAACCCATAATGCAAGAAAAAATAAATTAAATACAAGTTAAAATTCTGAAATCTTAAACTGACTTTCTTAAAATCTTAACCACAGTCTGGTGCAAAAATGGCTGCCGTCGTGTCATCCAGGTGGATGCTGCACACTGGTGGTGGATGAGGAGATCCCCCCCCCATTGTTTAAAGCGCTTTGAGTACCCAGAAAAGCACTAAATAAATGTAAGGAATTATTATTATTTTTATTATTATTATTATTATTATTATTAAAAAAATATATATAGATAAACATGCCTAATTTATTTATTTTCAATTCAATTCAATTCATCTTTATTTGTATAGCGCTTATACAATGTAGATTGTGTCAAAGCAGCTTCACATGGAAGTTTATAGTGAATTGAAACAGTGTCAGTTCAGTTTTCAGAGTTTAAGTTCAGTTTAGTTTAGCTCAGGTCAGTGTGGTTTAATAATCACTACTGAGAGTCCAAACACTGAAGAGCAAATCCATCGATGCGCAGCTCTACAGATCCCGAACCATGCAAGCCAGTGGCGACAGCGGCGAGGAAAAAACTTCACCAATTGGCAAAAGTGAAGAATTTAAAAAACCTCGAGAGAAACCAGGCTCAGTTGGGCACGACCATTTCTCCTATGGCCAAACGTCTTGTGCAGAGCTGCAGTCTAGGCGCAGTAGCTGGACCTCCGTGAAGACACGTATGTCCTTGGAGCATCACAGGAATCAGTCTTATGCTCTCCATCATGACCACCACAGCAGCAGCTCAGGATACGGCCTGGTCCGGAAACCTTGGGATCGTCTCGTCGCTGGTCTTGGATCGCATCAGTGGCACTGCATAGTCTGAGGGTCTCGAGATGAGTACCCCCAGGTGGAAATACAGAATAAGGAGAATAATTAGCGTAGCTGCTGTTCATAGTGTATATAAACAACAAAAGAAGCAAAATCGTGTGTGGGGCACATCATGCGTCATACTGCTATGTAATGCACTGAGTGTATGCTTTGCTAAAAAGATAGGTCTTTAATCTAGTTTTGAAGAGTGAGAGTGTGTCTGAGCCTCGGACATTATCAGGAAGGCTATTGCAGAGTTTAGGGGCCATATATGAGAAGGCTCGAACTCCTTTACTCGATTTAGCTATTCTAGGTACTACAAGAAGCCCTGAGTTTTGAGATCTTAAAGAGTGGGTTGGGTTGTAGCGAGACAAGAGATTGGTTAAATAAACAGGAGCTAGATTATTTAAGGCTTTATAGGTAAGAAGCAATATTTTAAATTCAATATGAAACTTAACAGGCAGCCAGTGTAAGGAGGATAAAATTGGGGTGATGTGATCATATTTTCTAGACCTGGTAAGAACTCTGGCAGCTGCATTTTGTACTAGCTGAAGTTTGTTAATAGAGGATGCTGGGCAACCAGCAAACAGAGCATTACAGTAATCCAGCCTAGAAGTCATGAAAGCATGCACTAGCTTTTCTGCATCTGAGATGGATAGCATATTTTCTTTTTTTTGAGCAGGTGAAGAAAGAACAGATGTTATTTTGTTATTTTATTAGTTTTTTGTGTTTTTTTTTCATTTCATTTAGTTTCAAATGTATTATTGATATTAAATTAAACTATATATTTCAGTTAATAAAGTCTTTGACTACTATTTTTAGCTGTAGTTTACTAAAATAACCTTACTACATATATTTATTTAAGAAATATAGTATTAATATATATATATATATATATATATATATATATATATATATATATA
>CAIGQZ010031581.1:903984-916010 GCA_903798205.1 Danio tinwini | reverse complement strand
TAGACACTGTACGATATATATATATATATATATATATATATAATTATTTTTTTTATTTCTTTTTTATTTTTTTACCTGCATTTTCAGTTTAGGTAAAAATCAATAGTCTTGTTCAATGTGTTGCAAGCCACTAACCAAACCAACTAGCAATAAAATAATAATAAAGTATTGATTTTGAAAAATCAGGAACTTGGTATACTGTAGCTTTAATGACAGAGAGAACTAGTGAAATCCCATTATGCATTATCAGTTACATACAAATTACAGATGAAATATAAAACTATTTATTTAAAGCTGCTCACTGGATCTATAGTAGCAATGTACTTAAAGTTTACTGGCAAATTTCCACGTAGACAAATGTGTACAAGTTCGACAATGTAATATTTTGTGATAAGTAGGTGGAGCTTAAGATCTCCTGCAAATCTATTTACATACTGTGACTCTCTGATTGGTGGAATTTGCTGCACAGCATCATGGGTAATGTAGTTTTTCCTGCATGAATACTACTATTATACTTGTGTTTAAATAACATTAACAGACAGGTTCAGCAAAATGCATAAGCAATCGATTATTAACCTCTAAACTCACAGCAGGTCTGTCTATAAATCACTGTAAGTTATTGCTTTAATCGGTTTTCCCTGCGGAGGGTTTTTCCTGCTCTTGTTGTGCTCTATATTGCTTGGACATTGGAAAGATTGTAACGTACAGTACCTGCCAATCCACTGAATCAAAATGGCTATTACAGTACTTACATGTGTCCTCAGAGCTTTCATAGGCCACCAAGCCTGAAATACTGAGCTTTTATAGACCTCCAACATCAATACATCAGTTTTTAGTCCCTCCATCTTTAAACATTGGACAAATTGTGGGCTTTTTCAGTTTTTTAAAGTGGACCTATTATGCAAAAATCACTTTTATAAGGGGTTTAAACACAGTCATGTGGCAGCAGTGTGTGTATATATCCAGCTTTTAGTTGTTAAAATTTATAAATTTTATGTTTTTATAATCACACTTGATAAAAACAGTCTGCAGAAACACTTTGATTGACATTCTCTCTTTGTACGTGTCATCACGTACATGAAAGTCCCGCCCACTAATGACCATTTAATTTGCATAATAGCAGCCTTGGGTGAGTCCTGTTTTAAATCTGCCACTATGTTTACACAGGCATTTGTAGCTCCACCCTCCTTTGAAAAGCACTCAATCTCATTTGAATTTAAAGCGACAGTCACCAAAATGGCACAATTAGGATCAAAGCATATAATAGGAAGTTTTAAAGAGTTATAGAACACTATTTGTGTGGTATTTTGAGCTGAAACTACACATACATACTCTAGGGCAGAGATGCAGAAATTGGCCCACCGTCCCATCTGAAAAGAGTGTGAGAATGATAAGGAGGTGGTTGAAGCGAATGCTTTTGACAGAGATCGTCATTTCGAAATTAACATAAGCTTTTGTTTCTTTGTTTAATTGCTGAGCTACAAAAAAAAGAAATTAAATGATTTAATTAAATGTTGTAAATGAATCAGACTTTAAAAATGTAAATACGGTCACTTGACAGACAGAGGACAATGCACAAGTCATCTGCAAGCAAATCAAGGTGAAGGCTGGACTGGCTCTACTATTCAGCATTAAACTCCATTGTGCTATAAACGAGATTATGTTTGTACAGTAATAAGTTCATTATAAAATGTAAAAAATGATACTGCGTTAGTTAATATGATTTAAATAATTTTTAAATATTATCAAATAAATTAGCACATTCCTCTTGGCAAATTTATTATAATATAGTTTGCTATATATCCGGCCCACAGCCCTCAATCAAGTTTGGTTTTTGGCCATTTATAGGAAAATACTTTAAGCATCCCTGCTCTAGGGACATCAGAGACTAATTTGACATCTTGTAAGAAATGGAGCACAATAGATCCCCTTTAAACCCCAAATTATAGCATTGATTAATAGATCACTCTCAACTTACATTTACTCATGACTTTGCAGTGTATTTTTAAGGCTGGGTTGTGTTTATAAGATGCAAAGCAATGCTCATGCTTCATTTGTAGAAAATCACGTTATTTTTTCATATATCTTGATTATATTCACCTTATTCTCCGCGTACGAGCGAGCGCAGCCATTTGAATCAGTTTGGCTCAAAACTTCTGGTGTCATTCACTTCTATTAATTTTTAGATGCTTGATGTTGCAAACTGATATTTTCCTATTATATTATTCTATTTTGTCTGTATAATCATGCAAACACCTGTTTGTAGAGCAAGCAGTTTGACCGTTTTGTGTCGTTTATTATTCCTAGTCATTTCACCCATAGGCGACTGAATCGGAAGTTCTAAAACAATCGCAAAAACGAGCTACTCAGCTAACATGAAAACGACTGTCATATTTCCTAGTTACTCTGACAGCCTGCCCTTAAGAGGCTCTGATTGGTCAGCTAACATAATGTGCTGTGATTTGCGGATCGGCTCAACCACATCACACCCCTACAAGTGGGTGCTTTTGCGCTGTGTAAACACTGTGAATCTAAAATAAAAACTGACAAGTGTCTTTCACATATATTTGGAATAAGCATGTGTAAGTAATATGAAAGGTTTACATATCTTTTGCAAGTTTGTTATTTGAGATCTTATTATTGTCTTATTACTCTGAGAACACAGAGAAAAGGGCCGCATAGAGAGACACTGGGTGACTGCACACACTGCTGAAGGTTGTGGTTCTTTCACGGTGGCCGGGAAGTGCAAAACAACATTACAGAGTGTGAAAAACTTTTACGAAGCTCAAGACTTTTACAAATTTTTATTTATTTTTTACCTAACATAAGTAGGGTTGGGTATCATTTGGGGTTATTTCGATACCGGTGCTTAATCGATACTTTTTAAATAGTACCGGTGCCAAAACGGTGCCTGAACTGATACTTTTAGCCACAAAATTATTTGCCAAAAATCCAAAAAATACTTAAATCATTATAATTAAACATTATAAATATATCTTTATAATAAGTTTAAAGTAAACCTCCATTCATATTTTATATATTTGAATTGAATTAAAAATTTTTTTTGGATCATTTGTTTGTTAGCATGAATGTAAGATTTGCATTATGCTTTTAACATTACTTTAGCTTACTACTAACTTGTGGAAAGGCTGTCATCAAAATCAGGGAGTAAGTACAGTAAGTACAGAAACTGCACTAAAAATGTACTCAAGAGAGAGTAAGGCCCAATCCCAATTCTATTTTTGTACCCCTTCACCTTGGCCCTTAAAATTGAGTGTGAAGGGGAAGAGCTTCAAAATTTACCCCTAAGAATTAGGACAGCACTACAGCACCTGCACACGTCATCATATGTCATCGCGATCTCTTACTTCATATGAGATCAAACGATGGCGACTGCTGTAATTATTCCAGTTGTGTTATTTTTTGGTGTTTATCTTCAGGAAATCACTGAAGGCATATATTATGTTATCATAACGATCTAATGTGGCAATAAGATCGTAACTATACTGTGTTTTTACACAGTGGCCATATTCATCATGTAAACACACTAAAAACAGCATTAACATTATAGCAGACACTGTAAAAAGACCAATCCCAGCCACTAGACTTTTCTGACAGGGCATTCGAGTGTCATCGAGTGTCAGAATGTTGTGGGACTGCTGTACAGGAGTTATTATTATGAATTATAGATCGCCAAATTTAGTGGCTTTTATTTTTGTGTTTTGTGTTTTTTCTATAAAAGCATGACGGTAAAACATGAACGCGGTTATGAATATATTAAAACATGTGCTTGTTCAGCCTGATCTCATGAGGAAACGTAAGTATTTTACGTTTTGTCAGTTTAGTGGCTAATTCGTACGAATTCGTAAGAGTTCAGTCATACGAAAATGCACGATTTTAAAAAGGAGGCGTGGCACCTAACCCCACCCCTAACCCCAACCGTCATTGGTTGATGAGCAAATCGTACCTATTTGTACGAATTAGATCGTACGAATTCATACGAATTAGCTACTAAATCAAAAAGTTACGAATTGCTGTGAGATTGCGTTGGCTTGTTTGTTGTAAAAAATTTTAATAATGACAAAAAATACTAATTTGTGGATCTCCTTACCTCTGGGGGCAGCGAAACTGCCTTTCTAGCTGGTGCATTCTTGGAAATTTTCTTACCCCTTGGTAACAAGTGTGGTCCTGAAAAATCTTTGTTTGAACAGGTGTATACCCCTTCTCCTTAGCCCTACGCCTTCAAGCTAAAGAGAATTGGGACACCACTACCCCTTCACCTGAACGAGCAAAACGAGGGGTAGGTGTAAGGAGAAGGGCTAAGGAGTAGAATTGGAATTGGGCCTAAAAGTACACATTTTTAAAACTACTTAAAGTACAATTCCTGAAAAAAAAACTATTCAATTACAGTAATTTGAGTATTTTAATTAGTTACTTTACACCACTGGAGCTATTCTGAGAAAATATTAACATGAGAGTATGTAGAAACATGTAAACGCAAGTACATGGAAACAAATTAACACGAGTCCACAACCAAAGCACAACATATGTGTGGTCCTGAATAGCTCAATTAGAGAGGATGCTTGCTACTCATTCTGAACCTTTTGACTTGGGTTTGAATCCCGTTGATGACATGTCAATTATAATTATTTATTTACATTAATTTTGGTTATATACTGTTCTGCCACACAAATATTAAAATCAATAATGTTTACAATGACACTGACACTAAGTAATAAAAATATTTATTTGGTATGGGCATGTTTTGTTGCTGCGAAAAAGTGGCGAATCTGCAAACATGAATAGTTTACATCTGGAAAGAGTCACCAGTTAAACCGTAACACCGGCTTTGTTCAGTTTACTTTTAAGAGTCCTCAAGCAGATGTTTACACGGTGTAGACTTAACATCATGTCCACGATTACAGCATACGAGTGGCCCTCTTTAAAATATTGAACACATTGATGCAGTATGTCTAGTGTTTCCGTCTGGTCCGCGTCCTTTAGAAACTCCAAACACTGACCACACGTAAAGTAAAACTGCGTTAAGCTGCTCATGTGTTTGCCGCAAAACAACCCTCGACCACAGTCTGTTCGGTCACCATAAATTTTATTTATGCCATGCACTCCACAATATGAATTTACAGCGCTCACCACCAACGACAACAACACTTTTCCCCGCGTCACTTCCGGTGTGTAGTACATTCCCTTTCTGTAAAGGATCTGTCATTGTAAATTTGTTTGGGGACTGCTAAAAGTGTTTTGCGTCTTGTAAATTTTTTTCTAAAATGTTATTTATTTGGTCCTTGGTAAAATTGTTTCTATGTAATTGTGTCCTATGACAGGTAAAAATGTTTTCCAAAATGTAAATTTTGTCTTGAGCTTCGTAAAAGTGTTTCACAACTTGTAATGTTGTTTTGCATATCCAGGCCACAGTATTCTTTACAGCGGTTTGACTGATAAATATGAATTTGTAGCTAAATTGTTAGTGGTGTCAAACAGCATTTCCCGTTGATTTACATCCTTGTTTACGTCCTCGCTACAACATGCTGTTAATGCTAGAAACAAGTGCATGTAGTTGATCAATTTTAACAAATAAAATCACTTACAGATTGTGGCTCACAATCCACAGCTTCGCCGGTTGGAGGAGATTTTAGCCGAATCCAGCACTGAACTGAGAGAGATTCTGAAAGCTGTCCTTTGTCAAATGCTAGAGCTATATCTTTTTATAGCTCTAGCTATAATTAAAATTGAATTGTAAGCACTTCTCTCTTTGCGTCGTGTCCTTTGGAAGCTCAAACACAGAAACAGAAGAAGGTGGAAAATAGCAGCGTTTGAATAGCATTTTAGCTTTCTCTGCTATAACATCACAGCGCCTCTGGCCACTCTTTGCTGTGCAGGGTGTATGTGCATAGTAAATGCGCATAACCAGAAGCATTTGGGATCTCACTAGCCCGGATGTATTTTTTTGTAGTCCCCAAAATTATCCGCTGTAGGCTTTGCTAAGCTAACTTTGTAAAGGCCAATGTCTCCCTTTGCATTGAACTTTGAGCATGTTATATTCAGAGATGTTGTTTATGTTCACACAGCTACATTACACATCAACTAAAGTTATGATATCATAGTGGACCACCCCTTTAACCCAAAACCACATTTCCAAAAAAACAACAACAGCTTGACAAATAAACAGGAGTGGACAAGGTTGCAGAGCTCATAAAATAAATCGCAGAGGGTAAATGGTGTGTTTCTTTTTCTACAGCTCTGCTCCGTGTGATGAACTATACAGATCTGCAATTTCCACAGGAGAAGACAAGCCCAATAAACCTCATAATAGCATGCAGGGTTAACAGAGGTGTTGTTTGCACCTATCAGGCCATGGTTATAAATATGCATTTAAACTAGCTGAAGATGGTTCGGCGTGTGCTGTATTTATTCCCCGGCGCTCCAGCAGGCCTGGTTTTCGCTTTATGGCTGACTGCTGGGTTTATATTTTTCTTGGTTCTATGGCTAATCGATAGTCACATATTGAAAGCATAGATCTTTGGAATAACTCGCTGAATCTTCTGAGTGTCTTTCATTAATGGAAACAGCAAGGGAGTTCATTCAATGGTGTGTGTGTGTGTGTGTGTGTGTGTGGGTCTGTGTGTGTGTGTATGTGTATGTGTATGTGTATGTGTATGTGTTTGTGTGTGTGTGTGTGTGTGTCTGTGTATGTGTATGTGTTTGTGTTTGTGTGTGTGTGTGTGTGTGTGTGTGTGTGAGTGAGTGAGAGAGATTTGAGCTTTTTGTTTCTTACCAGTGATTCTGCCATGAAGCGAGACGTCTCCTCTGCTGATAATAAACACTGCTGAGTGTAAGCCTGTATTTTGAAGAAAAGGAGCAGGTCAGGGAGACAGATTTATTTACTTAGGCGATGTGTGTGTGTGTGTGTGTATTTGGCTTGGTTGGGTTGTTCTGGGCCAGTACTGACCCTGTGCGCTTCTGCTGCAGGTCATGCTGATAAGACAGGGCTGTCCTGACACTGCCTGACGAAGAGCAAACCACAGAAAGACAACAAACACTTCACACTGTGACCAATTTAAAACACTGAGGGAAAGTCCAAAAATCTGACTGTACTGCAGTGAATATTGAACACAGACAGACCTGAGGGATTCACACACTGATAGATGGTTTAACAGATTGTAGTAGGCTTTTAAAATATTTTTTTGGCCGAACTTTATTTTAATGAACAATTCATGCTATTAACAAATAAACATTTTAGCTCAGTAAAGTAATAATTAGCGGTTTATTAATAGTTAGTAATGTATAGTTGGGTTTAGATAAAGGATTAGCGATGTAAAATAAGATCATACTTTTATAAGTGCTAATAAACAGTAAATATCTTAATATTTTGTAAAGATATGAACTGTTTATTAGCACTTATAAACTATGATCTTATTTATGTAGATAATAAGCCAGTAGTAAATGGTGTGAATTGTTACTTAAGCTAAAGTGTTAACAATTTTTTTTTTGTGAGTAAAAGCACATGATCTACACCTAATATATAATAAATAGTGACCTACACCTACTTGTATACACTGTTAAATAAGTTGCTTAATATTCTTTGTTGAATATGACTTTTCTTTTACAGATTCGCTTAATATATATATTTTAGAACATTATAAATGTTCATAAAATCACTTTTGTCCACTTTAATGGGTCCCTCAATAAAAATATTAGTTCCTTTTTTTTTAAAATCTGACCTGAAACGTGTATTAATAATTAATAATGTTTTAAAAAAGTGAACTTTGCTGTGCAAATTTAATGGACCATTACTTAAAAAACATCAAAGTGATCAGATCAGATAAGCATAACTTTTTTGGTAATACCTTCATAATATTTGATCAGATCTGATTAAATTCCTAAATTTGTAAGTGTCTCCATTTTTATGGCCATTGTATTCAGCCCTGTCTAGTTCTGAAAACGTATCCCTATATTCATTTCAGGGAGATGGGAGACCAAATGGAAAAACTAGATTGCTGTTAGAAGTGGTGTTAGAGAGGCCAGCAGGGGGCAGGAAGCAAGGAGTGCTAATGCCCCAGTAAAGTGAAGGGGACACTATACTGTCTGTAAGCACCTTCTTTCAGATGAGATGTTAAACTGAGGCCCTGGCTCTCTGTAGTTCTTAAAAATCCCATGGCACTTCTCGGAAGGAGTAGGGGTGTAACCCTGGTGTCCTGGCCAAATTTCCTCCATCTGCCCTTACCCATCATGCCCTCCCAATCATCCCCATCCACTGAATTAGCTCTATCACTGTCCACTGTGTACGCTTTTTTAGATCTCAAATTTCTCTTGTGTTTGTGCCTGCTGTTCTTGCATAAATCCACCAGTGGCCGCTGTCAACTGACCGACCGATTCGTCCTCTTCCTTCCCTAAACCCAATTGATAGTGTTGTCAAAAGCATCGATTGACCCGCCCACCACCTTCCCTAAACCCGACCCACAGTGTTTTCAAAAGCAGTCTAGAAAAAGAAAAGCCCTCACGGCTGCCTGATTTTAACCACGTTTTCAGATCCTACCACATTCTCACCCTGTTACTTACTTGTTTTTGGGTTTTTTTTGGCTTTTGTTTTTGTCTTACCTGCTTTCTGGAACGGTTCTTCACCAGACTTAAACCCCATCAACTTCACTTCACATCACAAGTTCGCCGACGTTCACGGCAAGCCACTGGACAAACTGGTAAAAGCAGAAAAGTGATCCGCATGGAGGTAAACGGTTAGTTGTTAATCATGAAAAGTAATGGCCTAGTCAGGGCCGGATTAAACAATGGGCATTATGGACACAGGCCTAGGGGCCCGTGCGCACTTGGGGCCCCTGTGAGGGGCGGGGGGGGGGGATGCCAATTTGGAGTATCTATTTAGACTAAGTGCTAATAGCGCACCTAGTTGAGTGATTCCCACCATTCACCATTTGAGTGGTGTAGCTCATGAAGCGCATGGCAACATGTTTTGACGTGATCGATTATGAACCTGGTTTGAATCCAGCATCTGATGAACGGGTTCTTCTTTTTTTCCCTCACTACATATCAGATTTTGTCTACTCTATCACGAGGAAGACAAGTAGGAATCATTAATAAATGTGTGTATTATGGAGGACTCCGGTTCATAGAACTGGATTAGAGAGGTGTTATAACCAAATCATATGCATTATAAGTTTGTAGAAGCAGACATCCCAAGTTGAGAAATGTCATTCCTGGGGGAGACCGACATGATTTGCGAGAGATTACGGGAGGTGTGCGACATATGTAAAGACCGGGGGTATGCGCACATATGTGACCGGGGACGTGTTTAAAGAGCAAGGAGGCATGCGGTGGAGAGGGGTGCATGACGTATTTGAGGATCGGGAGGCAGACACGTGATTTCCGGCAGATTATGTTTGTGGACATCCAGGAGTCTCTGTGCATTTGCGGGAGACTTAGGGTGTCTGTAGAATTTATACATTAAAAATACCCTTAAATATATATTTTTTGTAATGTGAACTTGAACAAGTATATTAAAATACATTAATTTTCACTATTTATATTAGTAATTATTTTCTTTTGCTTTAAATGCTTTAAAAATAAGTAAAATCTGTGCAGACTAGATATATATGTAATTTATATCATACATTTAAAAAATGTGGGCAATTCATTATAGATTAATTTATTTAAAAAATATTATATTAATCTTATTTTTTAATTCAACTATAAGGGTGCGGCCAGGTAGGGGGCCTACAAGTCATTGTGCCCGGGGGCCTCTGAATTCTTAATCCGGGCCTGGGCCTAGTGTAGCATTCATTTTTAAAGACGAAATGCAGCCATACATACCTCTGGCTACATAATTTGCTCTCTAGAGATGTAAATACGGCTTCGTTTTCAGAATGAGCCTGTGTTGATTGTATTTGCTGAAAATTAAATTCAAAATGAAGTTAAATGTAAAAAAAGGAAGGATATAGTTATAACGCAAGCTAAAAACGGCACCCAGCTGCAAAGGTCCTGAAAGCTCTTCAGCATCTGTTTGCAAATGCCGTTTCACATCGCCTCCTGTCACGCCATTGTCTTGCATCTGTTAATATGTCGAAAACTGCTGTGATGATTTTATTAATGCTGCAAACCTGTTGCCCATATGTTACATATATGCAGACTCCATCCTCAAATCAAAACCAGCAGCTGTAAGAAAGTCGGCTGAATAGTAGTACAGTTGTCTACGCCGGATAGAATAATATGTTTATTATACTGGCAATGGAGTGCCCTTGCCAGGAAATACATAATATATACAGCAACGTATAGGAATATATTACTCATCCCCTGTGTGGTGTGGCTGTGTGCGCAGGTAATGGATCCAGCACATGTTTTTTGGACACACTCCTGCGTCCCTTCATCACAGATTGAGCGATGAACCCCTGACTGTAAGTGCATTAGAGCCCAGACTCTCCATCTATAGTCCTGCCTTCTAAGATCCTCCATTTAGTCAGTTTTTCTTTCCTTGCTAAACATAGAACTGAATGTAGCTCATTTATTTCAGCCGCTCTCCAATGAGGAAACATAGGGACATGCCAATGAGCAATATGTGATTAGGCTCGGTCCAACCTGAGATTGTTATTTTTGCGTCTGGGCCAGGGTATAAAAGCACACCTTGTACATTATGTGATACACTAGAGCTCAGCGACTCTGAATAAGGGGGGGAAATGTACTGCTGTGTTGGTTACAGTGTGTTATTGCCACTGTTCCATTTTAATGGTTTGGACTTTACTCCACCGCCGGGACCAAAAACGCCACACAGTGGGGCTGGAAATTCACCAAAAATGCTAGAAAAAGGAACCAAAAGATGCTGCATGAATTCACGATTCATCCTCTGCACAATTGTGAAAAAAATAAAGAGATATGCACATCAGATTGCATTTTATGTCATTTTTAGATGCTTTATGTCTAAAAAACACAAAGTAATTGGTAAAAGCCCAACAAATCAGAGGTGTTTAGATTAGTTAATGTTGGAGTTAGTATTAGTGTAGGTATTAGTTACTTATAAAAATTACTTTACTAACAATAATATCACTGCTCTGTGCACTTATATTGTATATAAGTGTTTCAATAAAAAGTATGGTGGCCGAGAGAGCTTAGTGTGCAACAATTTAAGAAAGCATATGCAATTACAAAAAACACTGGCAAATAAAGAAACTATCTTCATCAATTTGATAGCACACCTGTTAAAAATTCTCACACACAACCAATTGAAGAAACAAGCTGCAATTGGTCGCAACACAAACAATTGAAGAAATGTGCAGCAGTTAGTCACAACACAAACAATTGAAGAAACGCACTGCAATTGGTCACGACACAAACAATTGAAGAAACGCGCAGCAATTAGTTAACAAACAATTGAAGAAACACTCTGCAATTGGTCGAAACACAAACAATTGAAGAAACGTGCAGCAATTGGTCACAACACAAACAACTGAAGAAACGTGAGGCAATTGGTCACAACACAAACAACTGAAGAAACGTGCAGCAATTGGTCGCAACACAAACAATTGAAGAAACGAGCAGCAATTGGTCGCAACATAAACAATTGAAGAAACGTGCAGCAATTGGTCACAACACAAACAATTGAAGAAATGCGCAGCAATTGGTCGCAACACAAACAATTGAAGAAACGCGCAGCAATTGGTCACAACACAAACAATTGAAGAAACGCGCAGCAATTAGCCACAACACAAACAATTGAAGAAACGTGCAGCAATTGGTCACAACACAAACAATTGAAGAAACGCGCAGCAATTGGTCACAACACAAACAATTGAAGAAACGCGCAGCAATTAGCCACAACACAAACAATTGAAGAAACGTGCAGCAATTGGTCGCAGCACAAACAATTGAAGAAACTCGCAGCAATTGGTCGCAACACAAACAATATCCACAATACGTTAATTACCTTAGTTGTTGTTAGCATAGCAACTATATAATATCAACAACATGTTAATTACTTTAGTTGTTGTTACCATAGCAACTATAGA
>CAIGQZ010031581.1:881382-895398 GCA_903798205.1 Danio tinwini | reverse complement strand
TAATAATAATAATAATAATAATAATAATAATAATAATAATAATAATATGTTTTATTTATTTATTTGTATGATATTTATTCCTTTAACTTTCACTTTTAACTTAAAATAATATTTGGTTAAATTGTGTCCTTGACAGCAAATTTTTATTTATTTTTTGTTTAAATTATAAATTATGGGCAAAAGTTCAACCAGGTGGTTAATAATGCCAGTTAAAGGGTTAATTTTGTTATTATTATTATTATTAATAAAATGTTTTATTTATGTATAATGCCAGTTAAAGGGTTACAATATTTGAACTTGACCTTTTTATTTTAAAGCACATTTTTTCCTACTGTCCTTTTCTTGTCAGTATTTTTTAAAAACAATTATAAGTCATTTTTAATCTTTTTTGTTGTTTTTACATTTATCTTGTAATCTTACATCTTTATATAATTAGATTTTAGAATACTTAACATTTCTATAAAAACATTTTGTTTTGTAACTACAGTATCTTCAGACGTCTTTATCTAAGCATCAGTAATTGAGCCGTATTGTCAGAGAAGAGGCACGTATCGTGAGCATATCTGCAAACAATCGTAATTGCTTCATCATTCTCCATGTGGGATCCCCGTTTTCTTCTGGTCTTCCTGTGCTTATTATTTATTGTTTGAAATAATCAAATTGAAGAAACATGTGGAGTTGAGTGGATCGCTTGGACAAATGAAATTATGGAGTAATGTGCTGGCAAAATTGAATCATGCTGTCATAGAAACAGGGATTTAGGATGTTTAGAAAAGCACAATTATTGTTTGCTGTAACAGAATTATGAAAATAGTAGACTGCTGTTTTAAAGAGCGCACCAGACACAGCAAAGATTCAAGTCTTTTACCTCACAGGAATGTTTTCCTGCATAAACCACAAATAGAGTTTTGTGTAATTCAGTTTGACACAGTTAGCATCTTTTTAAATACAATCAAGTACAGTTATTGTACATAAATAATAAATATTCGAGAGTGTGTTAGTGCTTTACTATTAATTTTTTTCCCATAAAAATAATAATAATAAATTAGTTTTTTTGAAGATATTCATTCATTCATTGTCCTTCGGCTTAGTCTCTATTTCAGAGGTCACCAAAACGGAATCAACCACCAACTATTCCAGCATATGTTTTACACAGCTGATGCCCTTCCAACTGCAAACTAATACTGGAAAACACCCATACACTCACATTCACACACAAACTCATACACGAAGGCCAGTTTAGTTTGTTCAACTCCCCTATAGCGCATGTGTTTGTACTGTGGGGGAAACCGGAGCACCCGGAGGAAACCCACGCCAGCATGGGGAGAACATGCAAACTCCACACAGAAACTCCAACTGACCCAGCAGGGACTCGAACCGGCGACCTTTTGCTGTGATGCGACAGTGCTAACCACTGAGCCACTGTGCTGTCTGTTTGAAGATATTGTTGAAAATGTTATTTAAAGATGTATGAACGAAACCAACCAGATATGAGAGAAATCACGACACTACAATCTTGATTAGAAGCAAATTCATTCATTCATTCATTCATTTATTTTCTACCGCTTTTCCGGCGCTGGGTCATGGGGGCAGCAGTCTTAGGAGAACCCCAGACTTCCCTCTCCCCAGACACTTCCTCCAGCTCCTCCGGGGGAATTCTGAGGTGTTTCCAGGCCAGCCGAGAGACATAGTCCTGGGTCTTCCTCGAGGCCTCCTCCCGTGGGACATGCCTGGAACACCTTCCTAGGTAGGCGTCCAGGAGGCATCTGAAACAAATGCCCAAGCCACCTCAGCTGACTTCTCTCGGTGTGGAGGAGCAGCGGCTGTACTCCGAGCTCCTCCCAGGTGACAGAGCTCCTCACCCTGTCTATAAGAGTGCGCTCTGCCACCCTGGGAAGGAAACTCATTTCGGCCGCTTGTTTCCGAGATCTTGTCCTTTCGGTCATGACCCAAAGCTCATAACCATATGAGAGTAGGAACTTGGATTGATCGGTAAATCGAGAGCTTTGCCTTTTAGCTTAGCTCCTTTGTTACCACAACGGACCGGTACATCGACCGCATTACTGCTGCCGCTGCACCAATCCGCCTGTCAATCTCACGTTCCATCCTTCCCTCACTCGTGAACAAAACTTGAACTCCTCCACCTGGAGGCAAATAATTGCATTAAATCTAAATAAATAGAAAGACTGAATTGACAAGCTTTGAGTGAAAGAAGTACAATACCATAAAGCACTGCCAGTGACACAATCACATAAAAAGTATTTAGAAATCACATATTTCAAATGTATTGCAAAATATCTACATTTTTGGAGAGGCTTTTGTCTTCATGTGTGCTGCTTCATTGAAGTGGGTGGAGTTTGGCGCACTTTTCTCACTGCAACTCTCTGATTGGGGGAATTCTCTGCACAGCATTATGGGTAATGTAGTTTTCTGCACAAATTCCACTATTTAAACAAACACAATTGTTCCAATAGTTTTTAATTGAGAACAGAGGGGTTTAGCAAAATCATATACAATTTATTAACAACCTTGGTGCCCAAACAGGTAATTGTTGACAAAACAGGTGATTTTAATCACATTTTAAGATTATAAGGCTGAACGGCATGAAATATCATCAGTCTACAGAGATTTCCCAGTAATTCTCTGTAGCAATCGGGATATCACAAATAACCCTGAATAAGCCAAAGCAGCACAAACGCTATACCTGATTTGATAAGGAAAAACGTTAAACACATGCAGACATTTCTTCTTTCTTTCTGTCTACTGAACTAGCCTGCGGTAACAAAAACAGAAGACGCATTAGAAACAAAAAGGTGACCAACCAAAAGTGACTCAGGGTTATTCAAAGAGTGGCCAACACAAAACACAAACATTCCTGATATGAGAGTCCGATCTCACACTCAATACACTACAATTACTATGGTATAAATACAACACTACAACATACAAAAGAGAGAGATCGGCCTAGAATGCCTAGAGTTTTTCTCCACTAAGGACTTATTATGCAGTCTCTGTCGCCATGTTGTGGCCGAACGTCAACAGTTTTTGCTCTGCTCAGTATGACAGGCCACCGACGCGCTGTATCTACGAAATTATAAATATTTAAAATAGGCACTATCCTTATAAATAAACTGCATAGTTGCAATCTAAACAACTACATTCTAGACCAGGGATCACCAAACTTGTTCCTGGAGGTTCGGTGTCCTGCAGATTTTAGCTTCAACCCTAATCAATCACACGTGAACAAGCTAATCAAGCTCTTACTAGGTATACTTGAAACACCCAAGCAGGTGTGTTGAGGCAAGTTGGAGCTAAACTGTGTAGGGCACCGGACCTCCAGGAACGAGATTGGTGACCCCTGTTCTAGACAAAAAAAAAAAGCCTCAAAAGCACATTGTTGTCCAACAGCATGTATATGTGTGTGTATTTGTATTTTTTATGAAAGATCCTGCTTATAAAGCTAACATTATTTGCCATGAATACATTAAAGAAAATTGAAATATTATTTTAATAGTATTCTACAAGAATAAAGACTAAAATGTATATAATATCTGTGATTGCAAGCATGAGCATAATTTCTCAAAACGTCATAGTCACATGACCTTAGTAAAATCCTCATAATATTTAAAGCTTAAAAAATAAATATAATTTTAATGATTATCAATTCAGAATTCTTGAATTAATAGAGAAATCTAAAGACCAGCATTATTAAAAAGAAGATTATTAGGTTTGAGATGATAAAGCAGCAGAAATATGCAGTTTAAATGAGGCTTTGAACACTCTGACTGCTGACATTTGAAAGTTCATTGCTAACCTGAGTTCATGAGCTACACCTGAGCTTACTGTGAGAGAAAACCTCTGTCAACTTCAATGCTAATCATCAATGCAATTCTTTTCTAGCGCCTACATTTATACATTCACTGAATACACTGAGTGTGTGTTATGTAATCCTGCTATTGCAAACACTAGCTTACAGCAGACACTGCCTAATGGCTCGTCTATCTCCATCTCTGGTGTGTGTGTGTGTGTGTGTGTGTGTGTGTGTGTGTGTGTGTGTTTTTACAAGTGATGGAACCTCCTCGTGCGTGCGTGCGTGCGTGCGTGTGTGTGTATGTATGTGTACAGTCACTCTGACCGCGGCTGTTGAAAACTACAGGCCGTCTGTGGTGAAGTCAGCTCGGGTGAGCGGGATGAAAGCTGTTTGTCCGTGTCGTCCGAGTCTTCTGCCCTCGTATGAGTAAAATCGGCACGTAAACAAATGAGGGTCTGAGCGACGGCTTTTCCACTCGTCTGATCCCGCCCGCTCCACAGCCCAGTTGGCCAGGGTTAAAACAGCCTCGCGGAGCGCAGTGCGATTTTTGGCCGTCTGCTGCTGCAAAAGGAGGCAGAAGAAAGAGATGTATTTAACATACCAGCTAAAACAGATTTTCCTTTTCCCTTCTCCAGTCCCTCTCGCTGCCACACGTGACCTGGCAGACAGCATGGAGGGTACAATGTTTATTTTGCTAGTGCACATTGTTAGTCTTAAAGGGATAGTTCTACCAAAAATGAAAATTTCCTGTTAATTTACTATCCAACAGGTCGTTGAAGATGTAGATGACTTGTTTTTTCTTAAGTAGAACATTAAACAAGATTTTGAGCTGAATCTGTGGTCCTTGGTTATTCATATAAAGGCATCAGAGATGTATAGTAACTACTTAAGTACTAAAAGGTTGTATCTGTACTCTACTGGAGTATTGTTTTTTTCTCCTACTTCTACTTTTACTTCAGTACATATTTTTCGATGAGCTTAATACTTTTACACCAGTAGATTTTTAATGTGTTGCATAGTTACTCGTTACAATTATAAAAATGTTACGAATCAATCATTCATTGATCAGACGGTCAAAGAAGAGAGAGCACTTTAGTTTGTTTTAGACATGGAAAACCCAGAAATTCCACCTTCAACTCCTTCACTTTCAACTGTTCGTGTATATGAGGAACAAGACCACCCGTGACCCTATTTAGAACCAATGTTTGCATTTGTCTGAGTGAAGGACAGTTCATGTAGAATGAAGTGCATACTCTACAGAAAACAATTCGTACAAGTTGAGTTGTACGAAAAGGTACGATTTTAAACAGGAGGCGTGGCACCCAACCATGCCCCTAAACCCAACCGTCATTGGGGGACGAGCAAATCGTACCAAATTGTACGAATTCATATGAATTACCCACTAACTCAAAAAGTTACGAGTTGCAGTGAGATTGTGTTGGTCAGTCCTATTGACAGCCTACAAAACATTTATCCGTCATAATAAAATTCAAACTGTATTCAATTTTTTATTTATTTATTTATTTAATTTTTATTTTATGTTTTTTGCAATTGAAAATTCACTTTGAGAGGCTTTTTGATCGTTCAGAGTTACTGTACAAACGAAAAGCTAAATACAGCATGCCGTCATTTGAGCTACAGATAATTTTATGACAAACACAGTGCATAAAATAAGGATAGAATGTGACGGACAGTTGATCACCACTAAATCTAGTGTGTCTGTGTGTGTGTGTGTGTCTCTATACCTTTGGGGTAACTTTGCATTTGGGGATAATCCAGCCTGCTCTTTGATAATGAGCTGAACTCAATTTCCTCTTTATGCAGTATTGGATGAGCACAATATGTAGCCTATTCCTCTTTCTTTTTCTACTTTGGAGAAGAGAGGAAAACAAAGCATCACTGCTTGAAATGACTCCGAAATGTTTTGTGTTTTTTTGTAATGGATTGTTTAAAGAGCCTCTATTACACATTAAAAAGGTTCATATTTCAGTTTTATGGGTCTCCAGCAACATACTGATATGTATGCAAGGTCAAAAAACACGTTCATAGTCTTATAATATGCATTTATTTTTACCTAATTATCCCAGCGGGTCCCATATGAATCGTTCAGCGATTCATTTGTTCCCAAACCCCTGCTTAGCGTGAAGCTAATCTGCGCTGATTGGACCGATGACAGCCTGTTGCCATTGGTCGACAGCGTTCATCGCGAGACAGTAAAATGCCCAGCCCGGTTTATCAAGCCCGCGGGTCGCCAACATTGGTATAGGGTCCGATCGCAGCGGACGCCCGAAACACGATTCAAGGTAAACTTACTAACACCACAGTAAATAGTACCCGGTTCTCAACAGTGTTATTCAGACACCTCAGCGCCGAAAGCAGTGCAGTTAAACACTAGCATATGTATGACACACATTCAGTTTTAATCCACACAGCAGCAAAAGCTGAACTATTCTGAACCTTGACCGCTGCACGTGTGCAGGATCAGCTAACGGTGGCCATAGCAATGACAAATGGCAGTGGAATGAGCTCACAAAAGCATTTAAATCTTTAAACTAAGCAGCACGCGTCGCGTTTACAACGTGGCATTAGACGCTATATGAGAATATAAAGAGTTAACCTGATACAGTACACGCGGTTACTATTAACAAAACATGTAGATCATTTCTATTTGCAATCATTGCTGTGGCACCTCGTCCGTGAACTGCTATATGTTCTAAGGGCTTACCTGTACTCTGCTTTTCTAAACGATCACATCCCCAGCCGGGAGGTTGTAGCATCCTCTGTCCTCTGACAAGCTGTCTCTGCGGGCTCCGGCTCTCCATTCGCAAGCCTTTCCAGTGCTGCTCACCAGCGCGAAGCCCAGCGTTCAGCAGCCTGCTGGTGTACCTAATATTTTGTCCTTATTGTGCCTGCACCCCTGGTGTCTTGTCTGTCCATTACAAGATGGAGGCAGAAACTAAAGCATGAGCTGTGTAGTGATAGATCGCCCATTGTAAGCGTGCAGATTTTTGAACGACTCCTTCCCCTCACACTTCCAATAATATCCAGGTTAGCATAGTGTCTTCATGAGCGTCTTGCTGCTGTGTTAGTGTGCGGGGCCGCAGGTTTGATTTTTGCCGCGTCCCATTTTGCGCGCAACCATTATGTTTCGTAACGACGTCACGCCGAAACGGCTGAAGATTCGTTATCAAGAGGATTCATTTAAACCACTATGATTCGACTCTTATAGATGAATCAATAGTTTTAAAATCTGTCCCCTTTTAGATTTAAGCTTTAGCTGGATATTTCACTTCACTTAGAGCTGTGTTACACACTACATGAAGGTCATTTTCAAAAACCCATAATAGGGGCTCTTTAATATGCATTCTTTAAAATGAATTTTTCCTAAATGAATATAAAAAACACGCATACAAAAATGGACTTCAGTGTGACTTTTTTTTGTAGTTTTCGTGAATCCACCAGAGGCTGCTGTGTACGTTTTTAGAGATCTTAAATTTTTAAATGCCGTCATACCGCCCCAGTGCTCGCTTTTAAAAACAAAATGCAGCCATACGTTCCGAAAAACGTTATATTTTTCGTATTATCCCAAATGTTTTGGTATTTGATGATGTTCAAATCCAGAGAAATAAGCCATTTTAACTAGGTACAATTAAATTAAATGTATTACGTGCAAGCATTTGTGCGATGGAAATGGGGCCTTACAATTTTT
Source organism: Danio tinwini (assembly GCA_903798205.1). Lineage (NCBI taxonomy): Eukaryota > Metazoa > Chordata > Actinopteri > Cypriniformes > Danionidae > Danio > Danio tinwini. Next base: position 887,878 of record CAIGQZ010031581.1, on the reverse strand, counting down.
AGTCCTGCTGTTCTGCTATTGGCTGGGGCAGCCCAAAGAAAAATAAAATGCTAATGGCAGGAGCAGAGAGGAAAATCAGCCAACATTTTTAGTCATTTACAGTTTTAAAGTTTGAATACTTGCATCATTTATATATTTTGCTTAAATTAGATTTTATTAGATCAGAATAGAATATATATTCATTATTTTAGTATGTTCATTACATAAATAAGTGATAAAAAACTAATAAAATTGCATTTCTATTACTAGGGATAAATGTTAAATCACAAATTTGACAGTTATGCCTCTACTGTAAGACTCTTGTGTGTTTTTGATTAGATAACAATGTTGGAATAAATTATACACACATTTAAGAAGACTTTTTTTCAGCAGTTTGGTAGTTTCAGTGTTAAAGAGAGAGCTGGCAGCACAGAAGGTGTTTGGGTGGAGGCTGATTCTCCACCGGGCTCAGTGCTGGCGTGCCGTCGCTCTCTGACACCCCCGCCGTCCGGAGGAGACGCTTTTGGGAAAGATCAGCCAGTTGTGCTGTTCTCTCTCTCACTCTCTCTCTCTCTCTCTCTCTCTGCCCACACCATCAGCAGATGTGATGTAACACATTCTTCTTTCTCTTTAGACACGCACCTAATTTGGGCACATCTGATGAGGCATCGCTATAAGATTACTGTTCTTACTGTTCATGTAGGGCTGTGTGATTTTTTTCTTTTCACACAGCACACACACGCATACACACTTGTGTACATGGTTTACAGGGCCACTCCATAGATATAATGTGTTTTATACTGTAAAAACGGCTTATTCTATTGCCTCTAAACCCATCCCTCACAGGAAACATGTGGCAAAATTTGAATATCAAAAGACCTCCTTATGTATAATTATTAAAGGTACAGAATTTATATCTAATTATATTTCAGCACCTCGGGTTGCCTTGGAAAACAGTGTATTTCATTCATTAAGTCATGAAGACTCTTAAAGTATGCGCCCGCAGCTGAAAAGTGACCTTGGGTGGACAGTAGCAGCCTCCAAAATGAGAAGCAGATTCAGAGTTCCACATGAGGTGGTTATTAATTAGCAAATAATATTAATGTTATGAAAGTAAACATTAGGTGAGCAGGTTACACCAGGCCCGTGTAGAGGCTTTCAAAAGGGCATGTGCAGAAGAGAGATTGCAAACTGAAGACCGGGGCGGGGGCTGATGGAGGTTGGGGGCACTTAAGTTCATTTTGGAAGGGCACTTTATATATCCAAGACTCAAAAGGGCATGTACACTGCCAGGGGCGGACTTAGTGATTTGGGGGCCCTAAGCAATTCCAGTTATGGGGCCCTAGCATTGTTGAAAAATGAACTGTATGTTAAAAGGTATGTGTATATATATGTATATCTGTGTGTGTATATATATTTTATGAACGCAAAGTGAAGAGCTGGGGGGGGGGGGGGGTGGGTTTGGGGGCTGAGGGCAGCACCTCAGCCAATGAGGGGCAGTGGCTGTAGCCACCGGGCCACCCCCCTGTGCATGGCCCTGATGTATTTTATAGTGTGTCCGTATCCCTTAAAGCTGTTTAGAATTAAATGCTTAGAGATGGTGTGACCAAAGTCCCTAGTCTTTAGTACATGCCTTTGATGTACCCCTTGCCTTGGCCACATTGTAGTCCAATAATGTCAATAAACTGGACTGTCTTAGCAACTAGCTAAATGTTAAGGAGGATTAATCAAAAATACAGTACAAAATATAAAATTGTGAACTGTTATTGCACTTTAAAATAACTGTTCAAAAGTAGTTTATCATTTCATTTAATCATTTATTCCAGTGATTTTAATGATGAATGATCAGCTTCAGTACTCCAGTCTTCAAAGTCACATGATCCTTCAGAAATCTGCTTAATGTTAATCATCATTATCATCATCATTATTATTATTATTATTATTATTATTATTATTATTATTATTATTAATTGTAATAGTAATAAATCAATATTGACTGGAGTAATCATTTCATTTGGAACTACATACAATAAGCAGTTAAGCAAAAATATAAGGATATTGGATAAGCAGTTATTCAAAATTGTAATAAATATTATAATTTATTATTTAAAGAAACCTAATGTTAAGTTACTAATGTACAATTAAAATAAATAAATAATAAAAAAAACAAGGTCACAAACTATGTCGTATTTCTACTTTTTTCCCCAAATGTTCTCAAAATTCTCCCTACCTGCCTCTACTCTGATTGCTGGGAGACTGGTGTCACTAAAATCTCTGATTGTGAACAACAGCAAGAAAATAATAATAAACAGACCATTTAAATGATTAAATTTAAAGCAGAAGCAGATGGGTTTGACTGTACAAGGGAAATAACTCATGCCAGCGGTGCTAAATCATTTGCCGCCGATATGCAGAGGTATGATGATCTGCTCTCAGGCTGCAGTGTGAGAGGCGTCCAGGTAGCGCTGTGCCGCCTTTGAGCGCTCTGAGCCGGGGAGAGACCGTCGGCATCACCCGCAGCTTGTTGCAAAGAGTAACATTAGAAACAGTACAGCACGGACATGAGAGTCCCTAAAAATCTCTAGTAACACCTAAAAACATTCGCTAGTCGCTTTATTTGTTGACAATTTGGCACTAGGGGAGTCTGAAAAGTCGCTATAAGCTGACAACACGGGCAGGCAATGTATTTGATTGAACTGAAGCGCTTACACCTCGCGCATGTGCAGTACAGATGGAATGTTCCATTTTTCATGGGAGCCCCCCGATTTTGAAAAGTAGTAATAACGTTCAAATATTAACAGTTATAGACAGATTTTACAACATATGACAGAAAATGTATAAAAGAGCTATATGATTAACATAGGCTTCTTGGCATTGGTCGGGGCCCCCTAATTCCCCGGGGCCCTAAGAGACTGCTTACCTCGCTTATATGGTAAGACCGCCCCTGTACACTGCACAGTTTGAACCCTATGTGTGCACGTGCCTGGGTTACACTGTAACCCAGTGTCCTAACAACACGCTAACGTTATGTGACTAGATTAGCATTGATAAGCAATTTGGCTATTTGCACCAAACGAAAGACGACAGAAATGTAAATACAGCCATTCAGAAGCACAGATTAGTGCACTCACTGCTTTCCAATGAAATGATAAGGTTTATAATTGAATTAATACAAATTAAACCTCTTTAACAATAAATGTAGACGCTGAATCACTGATATGTGTTGGTTTACACTGAGTCACAGTTCTGAAGGTGAACTATCTGCTGCTGCTTTCAGTAGTATGGCAATAAATGTTATAGAAAATGGCCTTCAAACTTACATTGTTAGTGTCACAATCACCAGCGATCATTACTCCACTGATCGCTGGTAAACAGGCACAATAGCTTACAGACTACAAATCCGCCATTTTATGGACTACATCTCCATACATGCACTCCGCTCACACACACATGTTCCTCATCCTGACTGATTGCACACTCACCACCGGAGGATTGTCAAAGACTGATTACACACAGTATATAAGCAGCACATACACTCATTCCAGTCGCCGAGTCTTGTTTACAGCCCGTGACATTACAATGTGTTTCCTTTGTCTTGTTTTGTCGTGTGTTTACCCTCGACTTGTTATTCTGTTTATTCCTGCCTGCCGCCAGCCTTCTGATCTCTTGCCTGTTACTTGACTATGATTCTGGACTGCCTGTTTATATCTGTTTGCCACTGTGTTGACCATTGCTTGCCTGACTTGCTCATTAAACCTGCATGTGTATCCACACCCCTGTTGTCAGTGTCACACCCCTGGTTACAGATGGTACTTAGCACTGAATAAAGCACATGAGGTGTACCTGAGGTGATCATTTTTAGTTTATCCTGTAGTTCACTTGTGGGAAATAGAAGCCGTTTCTAACATATCAATTCCTGAGGTGTTGGTTAGGACAAAAACTCATTTTAATATGGAGAATATTCCTTCTATCATGTGCCATTGCTTTAATTTATAACAAGACTTAAATCAGCCTTTAGGTTCAATAATCAGGCACATTGCCGTTGGTGTCGTCAATCTCGCAACCTGCGCTTGCTTTTGTTTTGAACCAGGTGTGCAATACCGAGATCAACCACTTGGTGTCAAACTTACATACTGCACCTTTAAGTATGATCCTGTAAACCACCTTGATAGAGTACAATTAAGGTACACCCATGTCATTATACATCTTTGTACACACACACGCACGCACGCACACACACGTATTATATGTTGTGCACACTGTATCTCTCCATCGTATGTGTAATATTGTATCTTTACAAAGCCGACCAACACATGAACATTCCAAAAACAATTATAATAATAAATAATGATAATACAGTATATAATAATTAGTGGTAATGATAATTTTGCAATATATTACATTATTTCACCAAATTTTGACATCCAAATACATATATTTGTATTAGTATTTTGAAACAGTAAAGGATTCAGTTTACTTGCATTTTAATATGCTTTCTGTTTATCACTTTACAATTTAAGTGGTATATATTTTTCTTATATTTAAGTAAAGAGTGTGTTACATGGTTATTCACCCCTGTAATTAAATAATTACTTGTGTGCATATGAGTTCATGTTTCTAGTATGTATATACTGTTTAATATAGAAGGACAGAGTGTGTTTGTAGGCATGTCTTTTTTGTAAATATAAATAATACAGTAGACATGATAAAACCCTCCAGGTTCTCGCTTTAGTTTGTGTATTCATTCAGTTAATGTTACACATGTCTGCTTTAATATCCTCATTCTGTTTAGTCTATGTGATTAATGTAGTCCAACACTGAAATTAATCAAGTTTTTTACAGTTTTAATCTCCCTTGCTCTCTCTAGTTAGCAATAAGTCATACACGCTAGCTTTTTAGAAGCCAACTATAAAAAACAAAGCGTATAAAGAAGCTTACAGCAACTCAAAAACCCTGTGCAACTTAAAACGCACCGTAAATTATTATTATTATTATTGAAGTTTCAAGCAGTCTCACTGTTACTTACCATATTAAGTGAATTAACTATAAGTATAATTAGAACTGTTAAGTTGACTTGAGGGTGGCATGATGGCTCAGTGGTTAGCACTGTCGCCTCACTGCACGAAGGTCGCTGGTTAGAGTCCCGGCTGGGTTAGTTGGCATTTCTTTGTGGAGTTTGCATGTTCTCCCCGTGTTGACGTGGATTTCCTCTGGGTGCTCCGGATACCACCACAGTCTAAACACATGCGCTGCTTGTTTAACTATTTATTTAAAATGAGCTGAAATAACACAATTCTTGAGATTTTTGAGGGGGAAAACCTTAATTGTTTTATGTTCGATCTACTTAAATTTAAGGTAACCTTATCGATGTGTCGGGACAACATAAATTGTGTGGAACCCTGCATTTTTTTTACAGTGCATTTAAAAATCTATTTAATTAAAATAGAATCAAATTATAGCTTTTTTATTTATGCTTATGAAATTCAGTATGGGACCTTGATCTTTCCTCCAACAAAGTTTGATGTTAAAAAGTTTTGAAATGTGACTTTTATTGCCATTTTAAGGTTTGAATAAAGTTTGAAGGAATTTATCATCTGCATTGGTGTTGTAAATTATGGTACAAAAACCTGGTAATAAACTGTTAGCCCTTTTATGTGATTTTATGCATGTATTCAGATATTTACGTTATTTCTTATACAATATAATGTTTTAAACAGCTAAAAAAAGTAACTGTTCAACTGCAAAGTTGAGTTTTTTCTTAAAACATGCAAAGAAGTTTAAAAATTATTTTGCTTACACCATTGGCAGATTATTTAGCTTATTCATATATAAGGCAAAATCAATTCATTTTAGATACTTTAGGAAAAATGTTTTTATAACTTACTTTAGGTCTCTTAACATTTTACCTTTCATTAAATAGATAAACTTCCCTTCCTTTTAATTTATTTATTTCTTAGTAATTTAATTTTTATTTCTTTTTAACTATTATTATCTTGTATAGTTTAATTTTAAAATATTTACTTTCAACATTGACATTGTATCTGAACATTTGATTGTGGTTGTAGAATGCCTGCATTCAGTTGGTTGTGTTTTCTGTACGCTTTTATTACTCTTCTTTCCATTTTTCCCTTTCCCTTATTTTTTCTTTCCTTTTTTCAAAACTTTTTTTTTCAAAAAAATCCAAACAAGAGCAATTTTTAACCCAGGCTTTTTCAGATTACGTACCCCTATATACATTTCTGTAGAGCGCCAAATACATCTCAGTAGATACATTTTTTTGCAGGCTTTGTTTTCATGAATCTTTCAGAGGCCAATGTGTATACTTTTTCAGATCTCAAACTTCTCTTGCGAGTGCCGTTTGGACCTGCTGTTCGAGGAGCACTGATTGACCCACCCTCTTTGCCTAAACCTAACCGATAGTGTTTTCAAAAGCACCGATTGACCAGTACCCACCACCTTTCCTGAACCCTACCGATAGTGTTTTCAAAAGCACTGATTGACCCACCCTCCGCCTTCC
>CAIGQZ010031581.1:857237-871382 GCA_903798205.1 Danio tinwini | reverse complement strand
TGCACGTTTATTGCACAGTAGGGGAATATTTAACTGTTCATGAGGTAATGTGCTTTTAAAAATGTTTTTGCGTTGTGAAATTAATGTTTGCTTTTAAAAAAATTTTTGCGTTGTGAAATTAATGTTTCTGCATTGTGAAATTAATGTTTGTTTTTTTTTAAGTTTTTGTGTTGTGATCTTAATGTTTCTGCGTTGTGATGTTAATGTTTCTGCGTTAACATTAACATATTAAACAATAACAAATTAATGCGTTGTGTTTTGCACTACTGGGCCACCGTACCAAACACTATTTTTAACTGTCCAAAATTGGGGGAAAATTTTGTTTTTACTCTCTGATAGTCAAAACATGTAAAAAAATGATATGCTTTAAAAAACAGTCAGGAAAAAAGTGTTTTGTAAAATTCGGACCACAAGTCCACACATATGAACATAATTTTTCTCTAAAAGTACATCATATCAAAAGATGATACTCAGGTTTTATTCTAATTAGGTTCCAATAAGCCCAAATAGCAAAGAGAAATAAAAAATGCATGTAAGAAAAACACCTTGGGCCTTAAGAAATGAAGGAAGTGTTTTCATAGCTTCTTTATTAGTAAACATTGCAATAAAAATGTGAGATAAAAAAGTAGTGTGTTGTCACATTAAACCACTACTTCTATATAACAAAAAATCTATAACATTATGCAATCAGACTGAACTGTCACACCGAAGAATCCAAGTTAGTTATTCACCAACCACTGAATTACTGTGAAGTTAACAGATTTACAATACCATAGTTTTACAGTAGTCAAAGCAGCACATGCTCTTCCACACAGGCTTTACTGTAGGATTGGCCATGTTTACAGGCTCCATAAAGCAGCTGGGTGCTGCTGTTATTAATGTGAAATACAGATCCACAAGCAGCATGGCATTAACATGGCTTCTGGGACACCAGTAAAACAGAAACTACAGTCCAAAGTCTGCCACTTATAAATAAATAAAAAAAGAGGCGCAGATAAAAAATGCAAATAATGATAATAATAATAATAAATAAAAGGCCAGTGTGCAATCTCCCCAAAGCACAGTAAGATGCAGAGGTCATTTTAGATGGCATGTGTTGTGATAACTCTCTCTCCAGGCTGTGAATAGATTATGTTATATTCACTTTAAATACACAAATACATACATACATACATTTATATATATATATATATATATACACACACACACAGGAATGAATACAGAGGAAAGTCTATAGTAGTAGAACTTTATAATACTACAATTCCCAATGAAAATCTGTATTATATCTAGCACATTTTCAGTTGTGTAGTAAGCAGAACTTGTCACAATATTTCATGCATGCAAGGAGCGCTAGTCTCACTCGCTCACATGCTTTGTCCTAAAGCCACAACTGTATGCTTAGTGGTTGGTCGGTGGCGTGCAGGAATTACACTTATTACCAAGCTATACTTACATGCTGTTTCAGACTGAATAAGTAGCATGGTAAACAATATAGGGAATGCGTCACATGTTGTCATTGTTTAAAAATGATCCAATGTGAATATAAAACCAACTTCACCTCATTAAAGCAGGCTAGATGAAAAGCCTGATTTATACAGTACTTTTGCCTGGCGCCAGATTGCACACCTCCACTGACTGTGTTCACACCCCACGAAACGGACGAGGCTTTTATACTTGATGCGTTCGCTGTTGAGATATTCTTTATAACGACAGAGGGCCGTCAAAAGGAACCCACCATAAAGTCAGACAGATAAACAGAGAAGTAGAACGTTTCTGGAACTACGTCATATCAGTAATACTATTAAAGATTTTGTAACTATTTATTTGTATTATTTTTATAATTTATTGTAATGATTATAGAGTTTTTTATAACCATTCAATATGTTTTTCAATCAAACTTTGTTGCATCACGTGCTTTTGTTCATATCTCGGACAGTTCTACCTATTAAAGTTTCTTAAAATATTAATGACAACAGAACATGGGCTGCTCTACTAATATATATATTTTTATTATGGCAAGAAGCATATACAGTGAGGGAAATAAGTATTTAATCACACTGTGATTTTTCAAAATCTCCTACTTAGGAGATTTTGCACTGTATTAAGGAGAGGCTGAATGTGGCCATGTATTGTAAGATATTGGGCAAAAACCTCCTTCCCTCAGTCAGAGCATTAAAGATGGGTCGTGGCTGGATCTTCCAACATGACAATGACCCAAAGCACACAGCCAGGAAAACCAAGGAGTGGCTTCGTAAGAAGCATATCAAGGTTTTGGAGTGGCCTAGCCGGTCTCCAGACCTATCCAATAGAAAATCTTTGGAGGGAGCTGAAACTCCATGTTCCTCAGCGACAGCCCCGAAACCTGACAGATCTAGAGAAGATCTGTATGGTGGAGTGGGCCAAAATCCCTCCTTCAGTGTGTGCAAACCTGGTGAAGAACTACAGGAACCCTTTGACCTTTGTAATTGTTAACAAAGGCTTATGTACTAAATATTTAAAATGCTTGACTCAAGTGATCAAATACTTATTTCACACAGTAATTTACAAATAAAATGTTAAAAAATCATTTAATGTGATCTCTGGATTTTTTTTTTGATTCTGTCTCTGACAGTGGAATTGCAATCATGCTGAAAATTCTAGACCCCTCCATGATTTCTAAGTAGGAGATCTTGAAAAATCACAGTGTGATCAAATACTTATTTCCCTCACTGTATATGTATATATATATATATATATATTTTTATTTATTAAAATAAATAAATATATATATACACACACATACTTTTTATTATTATTTAGCTCATTCCACAATCAATCCACAATTCACTAGTTTCTGTCCTCTATTTATATGCAAAAAAACAATAATGGTCCAACATTCCTGACCATTATCACCAATAAAGCCTACACTGTAAAAAAAATTCTGTAATTTTACAGTTTATTTCCGGCAGTTAGGGTGCCGGAATAAAAATTGTAAAATTATGGCCATTAAATTACAGAAATTTACTGTAAAATAACAGAGGTTGAATTACAGAAGTTTACCAGAATTATTTTTAAGGAAATTGCTGTAATTTAGTGTCCGTTTATTTTACAGTAAATTTCTGTAATTTAACGGCCGTTATTTATTCCGGTACCCCTGGAAATAAACCGGAACATCAGAATATTGTAAACCGATAGGTTCAAATATTCTTTTCCAGTTATCAAAGAAATTATTTGTAACTTTAGTTTTGTAAATATTAAATTGTTTTAAATTCAAAATTGTAATATATAAATCAGTGTAAAACCTATGAATGGTAGAAAAAAATATTCTGTAATTGTGTATTAAAACCACCTGGGTCTCTACTTTTGCCATGGTCTCTCTTTTTGGTTTTAACTAACTTATTCCTCAAGTTTTTCTAAACTTTTACAAAAACATTCCTTCTTTCCCACGGCTGTTGCAATTTCTAGCTAAGAATTATTGATCATCTGGTTCTCCCTATGATCACGCATGGATGGATCATAAAAGATGTCTGTACAGGTGTACTGGTTTCAAACTAAATAGTCACATCAATCTTTTACCGGAAGATTTCAGTGGCTAAACAACAGTTCTGTACATATATCCCATTCATAAAACAACACAATCTACATCAGCTTTGTGTGATTAAAGAGTTTTAAAACAGAACATTACCTGTGTTTAACTAATACTACTAATTACTAATACTTCAGCCATGGTGTCAAACGTGAAACAGGAGTGCTCAGATGTACAAATCTACATTTGCTGACAGACAGTTTGGGCTACTTATCAGAATTATGGGAATTATCTGCGCAACAATATTTAATTGGATGAATATTTTTTTAGTCTTATGCCTGACCCAGAATATAAAAATGCATATAAACACATTTAGATCACTACTACTGGAATGTGAAGAGACTTTCAACCAGCACAACAAAACATGTTTCTGAAGGCAATCACTGCACCTTTCAAGAGTTCACACTTAGCTGATGATTGATTATAAGCAAGTTTGGCATGCTGTCCCGGGAGAGAGCCCTGAGCTTAAAAGGTCCTTGAGCCCTGGGCTCCCTCCCATTTGCAGGGCGAGAGGGGAGCTTTGAGCTTGGGTAGATCTTGAGAACTCCCCCCTTTTGTAAGAGTTGATGAAGAAAATAATTGCTACGGAAAGATATGCTGATGGATAAAAGTTTGACTAGTGCTAAATTTAGATTGTTCAATTAACTTGTAGTGCATGTTTTTGGAACGTGGGAGGAAACCGGAGAACCCGGGGGAAACCCACGCAAGCACGGGAAGAACATGCTAACTTCACACAGAAACGACAGCCAGTCTGTTAAAGGACTTGAACCAGTGACGTTCTTGCTGTGAGGCCGCAGTGCTAGTCACTGGGCCACCGTGCCGCCCTATGAAAGGAAAAGAGGAGGAGTAGGGGTGGAAGGGGGGATTCTTCAAACGAAGATGACTGTAGTAAGAAACTCTGGCTCTTTATAGTGGGTTAGAAATCGTCTGATTGTTGGTCATACATGGTTAATGCATGACCAGCCGTGTTGAATCATAATCACGTGATCCTCTCGAAATTAGTTTATAAATAAACTTCACTATGTGATTGTGCACAAAATTGTTTGTGATTTATTTTAAATTATGTAAATATACATAACTGTTGTTGTAAAAACTAATATATATTATTTTTAACTATTATTTTTCAACTTAATAGTTTTGATTTCTGATTTCTAATAGCTATTTCTTTTTGTCCGTGACATGATGACAGTTTCACACCAGATTTGAGTGTAAAGCACTCACAAATGTCTATGAAAATGCTAAAAATGCCACACAACATTCTCCATTTCTCAGTGAATATAGGCAATGTATTTTACTGGATTTAAACAAAACAGATTTATTAAACAGATATATTTATAAAAATAATATTTTAGTCACTAAACATATTTAGAAATTGACAGATTATACAATTAAATTCAAGCTAAATATAGAAAAGATTAATTACAACCTACTAAATTTCTAAATTTAAACACTACATTTTTTTTTCTTCTCTTGATTTTTTTCTTTATTTAATATTTTTCTATAACATATAAAATTGGGTGTACTAGTTTTTGGATCTTTATCCGAAATTATTTTGTTAAATGAGCTCCAGATTTGGCTTTAGTACTGACTAATCTAATGTATATGCACAAATATAATATTGTAGAGCTTCCTATTAAAGTGTACTTATATATGCTGAGCATACATGGCTTTATATATAATGTTTTAAGCATATTCGTTTTCATTTCTGGTTTTTATTTCATCTTATTTTATTAGGAAAAAAGAAAAGAAAATTCTGTGAAAAAACTTCTTTGCTCTGTTAAACAGAGCTTGGGAAATAATTGAAAATTCTAATTTCTAATAATTGAATAATTCTACAATTCTAATTTCCCACGAGAGCTAATAATTTTGTTTACAACTGTACATATAAAGTGCAATAAATGTATTTAAGTGTCAAAAATATTTTTTTTGCATAAGAAAAAAAAATCAGGACATTCTAATTGAATTTTATTTTAATATTATTCATTCATTCGTTGATTTTCTTTTCGGCTTAGTCCTTTTATTAATCAGGGGTCACCACAGTTGAGTGAACCGCCAACTTATCCAGCATATGTTTTACGCAGCGGATGCTCTTCCAGCTGCAACCCATCACTGGGAAACATCCATACATTCTCATTCACCCACATACACTACGGACAATTAGCTTACCCAATTCACCTGTACCACGTTTTTGGACTTGTGGGGGAAACCAGAGCACCCGGAGGAAACCCACACAAAATGGGGAAAACATACAAACTCCACACAGAAATGCCATTTTAATATTAAAATAATTTTTTTTTTATCATTTTATTAATTAATTTAATTTAACAATTGATTGATTTATTTGAATGTAATTTTATTTATTTTTTAAGGAGATTTAGTGGTAGTTTACTGTAAATTAAGAAATTCTGTATTTTAAACAGTAAAAATCTGGCAACCACAGCTAAACGTGTCATTTTCTTGCCATACACTATGGCCAATTTAGCTTATTCAATTGACCCAACGCCAACACGGGGAGAACATGCAAACTCCACACAGATATGCCAACTGACCCAGCCGGGACTCGAACCAGCGACCTTCTTGCTGTGAGGCGACAGCGCTACCCACTGCACCGCTAATTATTTTATTTAATTATTTAATTTAATTTAACAGTTGATTTATTTATTGAAAAATGTAATTTATTTTTAATAAATAAACTGTAAAATTACAGATTTTTTTACAGTGTATGTTAACAATCAACACAAGTTTCTGTTATGTTTTTTCCCACTTTTCAATTGCCTTGAACTTATGATTTTGTTGTTTATCTTTATTAATCGCTTATCCAAAGTGCACCGACACAAATACCTCTTTTGATTGATTTTGGATTGTCTATAAGTTTCTCTGTCTTGAAAATGGCTTTATTTTATAGGCTAATTAGCTCACGTACCAGTTGATCTCATTAATGTTATGGAGCCTAAATGAGGTTTCTACAGGTGTTCATGTAATGAGTGGTGAGAAACTGCAGTTGCTCAGGTAATAATAAGCTTCAGTATTATATTGTGGCTGAGCTTCAGCAAGAGAAACATCATAGAGAGATCAATCTGATCCTGGAATCTCATCCCACCCACATTGCCTCGAAACCCAGTCAAATGCTCCTCTGCAGAGGATGTTGCCAGTTTCTGAGAGGAACGTCTCTTTGCCATGTTTATTGCGGGATATGTTTGTTTTTCATTCCGGCGGATTATCTGATATTATTTTACACATGTAAGAAATTTCGGGAAAAACTGTGTCGTTTTGAGCCAGACTCAAACCTCAGTGGTTTTCTAAGAAGAGACTCGCACTTATGGTTTGCCTTTACAGTCGAAGTCTCAGTTATTTGCCCTCCTGTGAATTTTCTTTTGCAAATATTTCCCAAATGATGTTTAACAGAGCGCAGAATTTCTGGAGAAAGTCTTATTTTTTTATTTTGGCTAAAATTAAAGCAGTTTTTAATGTTTTAAACCCATTTTAAGGTCAATATTATTATCCCTGAGCAATATTTGTTTTGGATAGTCTACAGAATTATTATGTGCTGTCATCATGGCAAAGATAAATAAATTAGTTATTAGAAATGAGTTATTAAGACTATTATGTTTAGAAATGTGTTGACAAAATCTTCACTTTGTTAAATCGGGGGAAAAATATACAGGGGGGCTAATACTTCTGACTTCATCTGTATATCTGCAGACCCCTCACGGCTGGATATTTGTCACGGTAGATTTGTGTAAAAAAGCCCACAGTGGACTTTAAACACTGCTGCTGCTGCTTTATTGGGCACCGGCCCGCTGCTTTATGAAACAGTAGTGCCCTTTGTGGTGCAGAAACTCATACTGGATTTGTCTGGCAGGACGGGTCCAGCACACGCCCCATCAAGGGGAGCTCACTGGAAAATCCATCTGGCATTTCTGTGCTCATAACGACATCGAGCCAAGTGCAAATTATCAAAAAAAAAAAAGTCTCAGTGTAAACTGTTCAACTGCATGCACTCTGAAAAACACTGGGGGGTTTTAACCCAAGGTTAGGTCAAATATAAACAAACACACAATGTAAAAATACATCAGTAGATTGACTGTTTTTTAATTTATCAGTATTTTGACATAGTTTATTTGTGCTTTTGAATTGCATTATGAGATCTTGATCTTTCTTACAACACTTTTAAACCTTAAAAAAGCTTAAAAAGGTGACTTTTATTTACATTTTAATAGTTTAAAGTGGTCTGTTGTCTGTGTTGGTGTTGTATATTACACTACAATAACCTTGTAATAAACCGCAGCACATTTTTTGTTATTTGACTTCTCTATATAATATTTCTTTTACATTAAATTATTTAAAACTACTAAAATGTCAATAAAAGTTACTTTGTTAAACTCTAGAGTTGAATTTTCAACATCAAATATCGACAGAGCAGAGATCGACATCCCAAAATGCAATTCACAGCCGTAAATAAACGGAAATCACAAAATACGGAAACAATACAGTGCAACATTGAGTAAAAAGCATTTTCAAATCTATTTAAATGACACGTTTCATCCTACTCTGTAAAAAATGCAGGGTTCCACACAATTCCTTCATGTTGTCCTAACACAAATCGATTAAGTTAACATCATTGTTTTTACAAATTTAAGTTGGTTGAACATAAAACACTTAAGTTGTCCCAAAAAAGGCTTAAGAATTGTGTCGATTCAGCTCATTTTAAATAAGTAGTTTGAACTACCAGCAAATATATATTTTTGAGTGTGGTAATATTAAAACCGTCCCTAAAACTGACTTTTAAAATTAAAAGTATCATTCAAGTTTCATGACGAACATTTAATATGCACCCTTTTTATTCTACAAGATTCTTTATATATTCAAAAAAAAATGCTTGCTGTTTCTCCAAACAAGTAATTTAAAATGAACTCAAACAACTCAATTATTGAGGGGTTTTTTTAGGACAACTTAATTGATTCACGTTCAATCCACTTAAATTTGTAAAAACAAATAAGTAACTTAATTCCTTTATGTTGCCCTAACACAAATCAATTGTGTGGAACCCAGCATTTTTACAGTGTAATGGGTGGATCTGACCCAGGGCTTAATTTGTGCTGGAACACGCCGGATCCGGCACCTCTGAAATCTGATCCAGCACCTTATTTTATGAATCCCTCTCATCAACCGCTCTCATACCTCTTCCATTCAGTGTTGCCCCCAAAAACCATACTTATGGGTGGTCAGAAGAGGCGCACACAAAAATGAATTCAGTGTAATGTTATATTTTTGTTTCTAGTAAATTAAATAATGTGGTTTTAAATAATTTAATGAATTACTCTTGAAATTTATTCTTAAAAAAATCAATATTAAGTTTAAAAACACTGTTCATATATGTTCATATATATAAATATATTTTCAGTTATTTTTCACATACCTTTTTTTACAGCATACCGCATATGCCATGTCTAACATTAATGAAGATTAATTAATAAATTAATAAAAACAAACAAATGAACATAGGACATTACTGTACACACACACACACACACACACACACACGCACACGCACACGCACACACACACAGAAATGCACACAGACTCTAATAATATAATTTATCCATATTCCTTTTTGAGCCACAATATTATTAATACATCTTCTATTAATGTACCTTAAGGCATACCTGTCAACATTGGGATGTGAAAATAAGGGATATGCCCACCATAATAAGGGATTCGATTGCTTTCCTAACTGTTCATGCTCATTTAGGAGAAAATTAGTTGTGTTTGAAACAAAATAAAGAGCTCATTCCTCAAAAGCAGGTATTAATGTCAATGAAAGTGTCAGTGTCATCAAGATGAAAAAAGTCCTGACACCATTGTTTATGAACAAGACAGTCAAATGGCTTTGTCATGTTTTCATTAGGACACTTTACTCTGTACATTTATTCCAATGCAAAAGAGTCAGATTTTGGTGACACGTCCTGAAATTGCTCAAGACAGCACTATATACTATTTGCACAGTCATTTAAAAACTACAGTAAAGTTAGACATCACTGCATTTAGTGAAGGATCTGAGTACAAGACACTGAATATGTGTTTCACATTTTTACTGCATTTGCTCTTTATAATTCTAATTTATTCACAGCATTGTGTAAAAGAATAAACACCCTTATTTAAAACAAACAAGCTTCCTTTGGGTAGAGCTGTGCACAACTGTAAACAATACTGCAGTACATATTGGAACTGAACCTACAACATACACACGTCTGTAAATCATTCATCAAATTGTTCAATTTAGAAGACATTTTCAGAATATTTTTTTAAAGTTTTTAAATAAAATGAGCTAGACAGATTTTGACAACTAGTTCAACATTTGTGTATGTAATGACTCCAGTAATGAAATGAGGACTATTAGTTTTATATGGATTGACTATTCAGCATCTCAAATTTAGTTAATTCTGACTGACATGACATATGCAAATGATCATGTTATAAAACAGCAGAGAGTTGTATGAAAGCAATTGATGCATGTCCAAAAGCATTCACAATTTGTTGGAAGGAATGAGAAACTGCTACTATGATGTGCACAAATGACTAACTGTTGTGCAAATGTAAACAGTGTTGTGAGAAATGCACCAAAGCCACTGAGAAAAACTGTAATAGAGTATTAAAAATGTTCATGCTTTACTACAGTATAGTTCACAAACACTACAATAGTCTGTTTTTATGTGGAATAGAATGAAGGGAAAAACGCTAATCGGTGAACCTGAATCTTGCGAATTTTGCAGCATCTGGAAAAAGCCCTGTGAATAGGCATCTTGAAGGTCTAACTTCACACATTGGCCAGATTGTAAAACGGATAAATGGCTTGCCAACCCAACAGCCCGTCCCTCCCCTCCATATCGCTCAGACTGGCTCAAATAGGCTCGGCATGGAAGTCATTTCCCCTGTAGGTGCTCCAGCCCTGCTGTCCAGACTCAACAAGGTCCTGAAATATCATTAACATCTGATTTTCTGCACAAGCGGCTCTTTGTTCTCCTCGCAGCAGACGAAGGAGCGACTCTGCATTACCATATCACCAATGTAATTACACCTATTAGAGCGGAGGAATATAGAATTTATTCCTACGCTCTTCCGCGTGTGAATATGCCTATTGTGCGCATTTCAATTTCTGAAAGTGCTGCGGTATAATGCTATATAAACATTACCTCACCTTAACTCATAGCAGAGACCATTTGAGGCAAAATAGACTAGTTAACTTAATGACCCGCACAATCAGGCCTTTGTGCCTCTGCCATCGTGGGGCCAAAATGTTCCCATGTTTCTGTGGTCAGAAAAAGTCTCTGTGATGAAAGTGGTGAATAATCGCGGCTCGTGCCAAGAGTCCAGTTAAGTGTCACTAGTGATTATTTCCAGTGAATTTTTCATTCACTTTTATAGAATTGTGATGTAGACATGGCGTGTGGTATCTGGTTTGATTTTTAGCATCTAGAGCTAAAGCACAAAAGAGTCCCGGCTGTGTCAGTTGGCATTTCTGTGTGGAGTTTGCATGTTCTCCCCGTGTTGCATGGGTTTCCTCCGGGTGCCCCGGTTTCCCCCACAGTCCAAAGACATGCGCTTATAGATGAATTTAATAAGCTAAAATTGGCTGTAGTGTATGTGGGTGTTTCCCAGTGTTGGGTTGCAGCTGGAAGGGCATACACTGCGCAAAACATATGCTGGATAAGTTGGCGGTTCATTCCGCTGTGGCGACCCCAGATTAATAAAGGGACTGAGCCGAAAAAAAAATGAATGAATGAATGAATGTTAGTGACTATGTTTACATGAACACCAGTAATCAAATGAATGTGCGTTAATCTGAATAAGACAATACGAAGGTGTTTACATGAGTTGCTTTTTTAATGTAGTACGAAACATGGTTTGATTAATGTCATCGTGTCACCCCAACTATCCACATTTCCTCTGGAGTTTCATCTAATTTTGCATGTTTCATTTGTAATTGTTTTACTTTACCTGCAGTTTCACTTTCATTCAGGAACATTTCATGCATGCCTATGTCACAATCTGAGGTAAGGACTGTTGGAAGAGTGTTTTAATAGATGCCACACGCTGAAAAAAAAATAACTCTGCATTTTGCAATGTGTGTGTGTGGTTTTTTTCTGTCACAATCAAACAGCCATGTGTATATAGAAATATATATGTGTTTTCATGTCTGTACTGCACTTCAATAATGCGAATAAAATGGACATACTCCACATGTCTTAATTTCATTTCTGTCTTGTTCGATTTTAGTCGGATTTAGGTCATCACTGAGTACATTTACAAGGACACCAATAATCAAATTTTAATATGATTATGACAATTCGCTGATAAATAATCGACCATGTAAACAGCGATTTTTGATTAATTTAATCTGATTAAGGTCATAATGTAACTAAACGGAAATCAGATTAAGATATGCGTAGCATTATTGGAGTGCAGTACAGACATGTAAACGCCGCAATCAAACTATTACCATCGTGTAGGACATTTCTCCACATTTTGCGACAGGATACACACACGGCTGTTTGACACTATTCTCTGCACCTACCGAGTCATAAAAATACCCCAGCCACCTGCATCGCGAAATGCAGAGGTTTTTTTCTCCTATTCAGCATGGGGTATCAAATTCCATTAAAAAAAAAAAACTCTTCCAGCAGTTCATGCTCACATCCAATATCTTATTTATCACGGGGGGCATGCATGAAATGCTTCGGAATGAAAGTGAAAGTGCCAAACTGCAGTTAAAGTCGACATATTAAAAATGAAACACGCCAAATTACATAAAACATGAAACAATGACGTTAATCAAATTATGTGCTATAACATGTAAACAAAGAGCATAGAATCACCAAGAGGCGACACTCTGTTGCTATTTGGGATACAGCCACTAGATGCCACTAGTGTCACGCGGCGGCTGTTTTGGAATGAAAATTCCATGAGGACAACAGCACGGATAACTAAAGTTAGACAGAATGAATCAAAATATTGAGGTAAATAGGAGTTAAAATAGCATACTATACTACACAATCCCATAGTATACTACTATACTGAGTCTCCACCTTTGAAAAGCAAAATGTTAAACATTTTCTCAATGAAAACAAAAACTAAAACAACACGATCATAAAAAGGAGCATTCAAAAAGCAACTCATGTAAACACCATCATATTATTGTCTTATTTAGATTAAGGCAAATAATTTGATTACTGATGTTTATTTAAATGTAGTCTACATGTTAGACTTTTAATCAGATTATTGTCTTAATCGTATTAAAATCGTAATTGGTGTCCATGTAAACGTGTCAACTCTGTTACTAAAAGAATCAAATGTTTGCTGCAAATGAATTCAGTCTAGCCTACTGTACATTTCTATATCATTCCAGTTTAAGAAAAATGAATTGGAAACTTGTCTGTGGTCAGAAAGTCGCTGTGATTAAAGTGGTGAATAATCGCGGCTCGTGCCAAGAGTCCAGTTAAGTGTCACTAGTGATTATTTTCAGTTGTCACTTCATACCCGCTGTGCCATTATGCTCGAGGGAACGGGCTGAACAGCAGCAGCATTTATGCTTCCTTTGACTCAGAAAACTAATAAACCTGTTGTGTATTTCTCCGCTGTCGCTGCTTGTGCACTTTGCGAGTGATTCATGGCAGACGTGTGCCGATGCCAGGCTTATAAAAACCTACATCCTGTTTAAACATTCCTTCATAATGTTCTGCAACAATGCATCTTTCTCTTTCCCCCTGTAAACAAGCACTCCTCTAAACGAGTTGGGGAGAAAAGTAGTGTGTAGCGACACCGGATTTGACATTGCATAATTAAAATGACATTTGCAGGAAAGCGGTTTTAGAAAGCATCACAGTGGATTCCTGTGGCTGGCTTATTTTAGTTCAACTGAGTTCTGGAAAAACAGATGAGCAGGTACTGGTTATATGTGAAGTTTGTTTATTGTCCAGATTTGTTCTGTGTTTACGATCAAGCAGCTTTGGCTTGTAATGGCAGCGGGAGCTTGTGCGTGTGATCAATAATTAATTGTAATTAGCTCAAACAGAAGCTTTGTGATTTTACGCCTCGTATTATTTCACAGGAATTTCCTGAGCGGCTTCTGAAGTATGTGTATGCTGTAATGTAGGAGAAAGCCTGTGTTGTAGTTTTCTAGCTTTTTATGGAGGAAAACTGACTCGCTCATTTACTGTATGCTTTAATATGTGTCCTGTAGGGGGAGCAGTTCAAGTGTTGGGTGAGTTTGTACCTGTTGACCTTAACCTGTGCTCAGTTGGTACTGTACGGTCTCTGTGACCTAAAGACAAAGCCGCAATGAACAAAATGTGGAAAAGAAATGTTTAAGGCCTGAAAGTGTTCAGCTTGAAGTTTGAATAAGCAGTCAGTTGAAGATTTTAGGGTCAGGCAATAGATAGATAGATAGGTAGATAGATAGATAGATAGATAGATAGATAGATAGATAGATAGATAGATAGATAGATAGATGGATGGATGGATGGATGGATGGATGGATGGATGGATGGATGGATGGATGGATGGATGGATGGATGGATGGA
>CAIGQZ010031581.1:830274-843977 GCA_903798205.1 Danio tinwini | reverse complement strand
TAACACTAAATAACCATAAACCCTAAACGCTAACACCAAACCCTAACTCTAAATAACCCAAGACACTAAACCCTAAACCCCAACACTAAATAACCCTAGGCTCTAAACCCTAAACCCCTTAATTTTAAAGTTTAAATCAAAGTTAAATTATACTTTGAGGAAAAAAAACTACAGTCAATGTTTATGTTGTTTTAAAGTGTAATTTGTCTCAGTGCACGTTTGCATGTGTGTTTCTATCAAAGCTCTATTTGACATTTTTTCTACTTAGAACTTCTCAGCATCCCTTTCACTTGCAGAAGTTGGGCCAGTTTTGTTCCCGTTTTCATTAAACTGTCTTGTCTCTGTCAGTCACTTGACATCATATGATAGCTTTTATTCCTCTACTCCAGTTTTCAAGCATTTTCGTGAGCTGTCAGCAAGAGAAATGAGCAAACGCTAACCATGACAAGTGGAACAAAGTTGACAGAATGGGGAAATGGGGCAGACTGGTTTATATATATATATATACATACATACATACATACATATACTGTACATATACAGTTGAAGTCAGAATTATCAGCCTTCCTGTGATTTTTTTTTTCTTCCTTTTACAAATATTTCCCAAATGATGTTTAACAGATTCAGGAATTTTTCACAGTATGTCTGATAATATTTTTTCTTCTGGAGAAAGTCTTATTTGTTTTATTTCGGCTTGAATAAAGCTGTTTTTTTTAATCATTTTAAGGTCAATATTATTAGCCCCCTTAAGCAATATTTGTTTTGGATTGTCTACAGCAGGGGTTCTTAAACCTTTCTGCTTGTGACTCCAAAAATAACAACTCCAGTAATTCGCGACCCCAACTATGCTCGGAGATGGGTATAAACATACAAATATTGCACACAATGGTGTGCAAACAACAATAGGAACTATATAATGCAAAAATGCAACAACTATATAATTTTTTTACAATCATTCTTAATTTATTTTATTTAATATTAACATCACTCAATGAGAATGGTGGGCACAATGTTTACAGCACAAGACTATTCTTGATATAATTTTGAAGACCGCCACTTAGAGATCATCTTCCATGTCCAGTCGTGGGCTTTATTTTTAAAGTATTCGAGTGCCATAAAGATGTCAAAGTGTAACATTGTGCTGTAAAATCTATCTGCTGCAACTAATGCTATTGCTGTGACATTAATCTGCATAATAACCCCGGTGGTCACAATCCAATGGAAAAAAAAAATTGAAAGGCCGATGACTTTTTATTTGCATGTTGTCGTTTAGTTATGTAACTATGAAATATTAATATATTGTAAGTTACAAACTATTTTATCTTCTGTAGTTTATGGATCAAATATGATTATTATAATAGTTTAATAATATATATGAGATTTTTGGAAGTAACCAAGCGCCACCCAACCTTTCCCTCTCTCATTGTCTCGTGACTCCCCAGGGGATCCCGGCCCATCACTTTGAGAATCACTGGTCTACAGAACAAACCACTGTTATACAATGACTAACTTTAACCTAATTAAGCCTTTAAATGTCACTTTAAGCTGAATACTAGTATATTGATGAATATCTACTCAAACATTATGTGCCGTCATTATGGCAAAGTTAAAAGAAATCAGTTATTAGAAATAAGTTATTAAAACTATTGTTAAAAAAAATCTTCTCTCCGTTAAACAAAAATCAGGGGAAAATTATACATAAGGGCTAATAATTCAGACTTTAACAATATGTGTATATATATATATATATAGATCTAGACATGCAGTCGGCATACAAAAGTATTCCCATAGACTGGAGCCAGAGGACCAGCTTCTTCTAATGTGCAGGCAGTGAACCGATATGTTTCTGGAGAGCCCTGCTGTTGGGTTTCTCCCCGTGAGCCCCTCTCACACATTTTTATAGATCACTATTAAATCGTCAAATTGCTGGGACTTGGAAAAGTTTCATCCTGCTGACTTAATGGGTCTAGCAGGTGTGCATTTAGACGGTACGTACTGCATATTAAGAGAACTGCAAGTGCCAGTACGGGCGGGTTTCTTCTGGTAACTGCTGAATTGCAACAGAATCTTACATTATTGATGGACGTATTATTATCGGTGGAGATTAAACTTTAAGGTGGTTTCTTTTTTTAAGCTTCATCTGGTGTGTTTTAGGTAAAATATTGAACATCTTTTTGCAATATACACTGTAAGACACATCTTTACCTTAGTAGTTTTTTTGTATTTTGTGATTTGTGTTTTTATGTTATTTTTCAATGTTTATTTGTGCTTTTGAATTGCATTATGGGAGCTTGATCCTTCTTTTGACCTTGAAAATGTTGGAAAAAGTGACTTTTGCGGACATTTAATAGTTTTAAGCAACATAGGCTCATTGTGAAAAGGTACTCTTGTCTACATTCCTGGAGAGTGTGAATTATGTAGCCTTAGGTACATCTGGCTGCATTTAAGTGGAGCTTATTTATAAACTAATTTCGAGAGGATCATGTGCTTATGATTGCTTGCAGCTGCCCCGCATTATCCAATTGATTATCCACCAATCAGATGATATCTAGGCCACTATAAGAGCCCTAGGTTCCATATCACAGACATCTTCGTTTTGAAGAATCCCCCCTCCACCCCTACTCCTCCACAAATATCAGCAGACTTGAGACGCAGAACAGAGTTGATCACGATGAAAGGGTTCGAGTTTGGTGAAGAACGATTCCAGAAAGCCAGGGGGAAAAAAAACAAAAAGACAAAAATAAAATACACTAGTAAATAACAGGGTGAGGATGTGGTAAGATCTGACAACGTGGTAAAAAATCAGGCTGCAGCGAGGGCTTTTCTTTTTCTGGATTGCTTTTGAATAATTCTCGGTATTAAGAAAACCATTAACTAATACTATTATCTTAATAGAAAGGTATAATTTGGGTTTTGTTTTTGGGTAGGATTAAGGATTCAGAATAAGATCATACTTTGTAACTTCCAATGAACAGTTAATAATATCTTAATAATAGGCAGGCTATAAGCCAGTAGTTAATAGCACCTAAACTAAAGTGTTACCAATAGATGTACACTGCATGACAAAACTCTTGTTGTTGATCCCAGTTGTGAGGGCAACAAATAATAATTTGACTTCTAGTTGATCATTTGGAAAAGTGGCAGAAGGTCGATCATCTGTTGAACTGCATCCCAGTCATCACAAATACTGCAGAAGGCCTATTGGAACCCACATGGAGCCAAGATTTTCACAGAAACAAGTTTGGTGAAGGAGAAATCATGGTTTGGGGTTACATTCAGTATGGGGGCGTGCGAGAGATCTGCAGAGTGAATGATCAACATCAACAGCCTGATGTATCAAGACATTTGTGCTGCTCATTACATTACAAACCACAGGAGAGGGCAAATTCTTCAGCAGGATAGTGCTGCTCCTCATACTTCAGCCTCCACATCAAAGCTCCTGAAAGCAAAGAAGGTCAAGGTGCTCCAGGATTAGCCAGCCCAGTCACCAGACATGAACATTATTGAGCATGTCTGGGGTAAGATGAAGGAGGACGCGTTGAAGATGAATCCAAAGAATCTTGATGAACTCTGGGAGTCCTGCAAGAACGCTTTCTTTGCCATTCCAGATGACTTTATTAATCAGTGATTTGAGTCATTCAGAGATGTATGGATGCAGTCCTCCAAGCTCATGATGGAGTCAGACACAATATTCATTCTGTTTCCACTGCAGCATGACTTTATATTCTATACTGGACAATATTTCTGTTAAGTGACAAGACTTTTGTCTAAGCAAGTCAGACCTTACTGTCCTAATGAAATCATTCAAAATCAAGGCATGATCATATTTTATTTTGGTCAAATAAGGGTAATCTACAGGCCTTTGTATTTTTTATAGAAGCCACTTCAAATACCAAATGATCAACTAGAAGTCAACTTATTATTTGTTGTTCCTAAAACTTGGATAGGAAACAAGACTTTTGCAGGTAGTGTAATGGTGAGATACTCCTCGTAGCTTTTAGATTTGGTTTATGGCATATAAGTCTTAAACCAAGACCCTAGAGGAAAAATATAATACATATATAAACACCGCTCTACTCAAATCACAACCATCAATAAAAATTTCACACAAGATACATTTTTCCAAAGCAGCGTAATAAAGTAGAAAAATCTTTAAATGAACAATGACCGTGCGCTTGAGTCCAACGAGGTGCCTAATTAACCGACAAGATATAAATGACACCATTTGGAGAAGCTCTATTACGAGGCAAACGGGGGGAAAAGAAAAACTACAGCTGTTTACTAGATATCCCATTTGTGTGTGTGTGATATTTTGCAAGATTCAATTAGACTAATGCAAGTTTGAGGTACAAAAACTAAAAGGATAATTAATCCACTAGTGGCCGACCAACCAGAAAGAGATAAACGCTCAGTACGGTCATCAGCATCACGCTGGGTTTGCTCATGACGCCGATGTTATCTCTTATCAGTAATTGTTGGGATATGCGAGCATCAAAGATATGCAGTAAAACAAGAGGCAAAAGCACATCTAGAATATCCAGAGAGCCAATTAACAGATATCTGGATGCACTTAGACACCGCAGCGAGCATCTTCACACTCTTCTGTGAGCCAGCAAATGTTCCTGCTATCGATATTCTTCAGCCGCTAATTAATCAGAACAAGTCCGTTTGGGATGCAAGAAAATGGTGTTAACACAAAAGGAAGCCAGCATGCTATTGGCACCACTGCGAACCATTCCTTAAATTAGTGCTTTTTGAAAAAGTGATGTTTCTTTTGAGTTAGACAAGGGAGGATGACGTGCACAAATCAAAGTACTCAAGTGTTGAGGAGTCTTTTTAACTTTTACTTGAGCACAAGTGCATTTTTAGGTGAAAAAAGAAATGTAAAAATTAAATGAATCAGTGAGTCATTAACTGGAGACCCACTCTGACTAAGATATTTGAATCAGTGAATCTTTAATCAAAGAATTACTATGAGCCGATCATTTGAATCAGTGAGTCATTACCTAAAAACTTGTTATGAGTGGATTGTTTGAATCAGTGAATCATTAACTCAAGACTAACCCTGAATGGATCATTTGAATCAGTGAGTCATTCTTTAGAGACTCACTCTGAGCCATTCATTTGAATCAGTGAGTCATTAGGTGACATGAAGCACAGCTGCAGCCGGTGATCAACAAGATTAGCCGTGTGCAGGCAGGGGCGGAGTTGAAAACGAAGCCGTCAAGCTGGACACTTCGAAGTTGCTGCAGTCATGATGACCGATCACATGGTGGGATCATTTATTTATTTGTTTATTTATTGCAATAACAACAAAAGATTTACAGTACAAAAAAAACCCCTAAAAACTCTACAAACTATAGTTCATTTTTAAACAAGGGAATTATGAATTAAATTTAAGTAGCCTATATAACAAACGCATGAGAAATAAGTGGAAAACGAGAGAGCACATTATAAAGAAATAAATATCCACAAATAGGCCTATTAAACAAAACAATAAGCACAACCTCTTGGAGTTGAAGCATCAGTCTTGGGGCTACTAGATGTTGAATGGTATGTCAGTACTGTTCCAGTGCTTGTTTGAATATGCTAAAAAAGGGTTTACATTTATTTACATTTATATATATATAAAACTTTCCAATATATATTAGTGTAAAACCCAAAACAAGGTGTTTTGATTAAGTCTAAAACAATGATTTTTTTGGATAATAAAAACATTTTTTAAAAAGCACTTTAATCCATAGAGATTGAACAAAAGGACCACAATACATGAAGTACACTAAATAGAAAATACCCAGAAAGAGCAGGTACATCAATGTCATTTTTAACATTTCTGCATAAATGGCTTAACAGGAAATAAAATATTTATAATCATATATTTTTATATTTAATAAAATATTTTTTACTTCATTTGTTAAGAAATCTTTATAGGGGTGTCAGGATCAATGATGATAATTATTTAATTATAAGTCTGTAAGACTTATTTGAGTTAATATTTGGTCATTCACTAAAATGTACAGTATAATACAGTAGTCAGTATAAAAAAGGCAGAATAAACCTGTTTAAACAATCTAGACATTATGAACAAATTATTTAACAAAAGATGATTACTGCAGTAAAATATTGTAGTCTTTTAATAAGCATGATGTGTACAAGATAGAGAGGGTATGAACATTTCATTGTTTGTTTTGAAATATGTGAATCGTAATTTGTCTAATAATAAACCCGCAACACACGTGGTTGTTGTCATGCTGTGAACTCGGTCAATCGTGTAACATCAGTGTCGTCATCGCAGCTCCAGCAGGCCCTCTTCAGATGCTGCGCTGTCTGACTTAATCGTCTGATCTCGGAGCGCTGTCACGGTAGTTTGATGCCACATGTGACAGACACATGGCGTCAGCGCAGCATCAATCCGGCCAAAATTTCTAACCGGCATGCACCGCTTTAAGACAGATTTCGATTGGTCTGCGCAGCGTTGCATGAAGTCGAACACACCTATTAACTGGAGACTAGCTGTGAGTGGACCATTTAAATCAGCCAGTCATTAACTTGAGACTCGCTCTGAACAGATTGTTTAAATCAGTGAGTCATTAACTGAAGGCTCACTCTGAGCAGATAATTTGAATTTGTGAATAATTAACTCGTAATTAGTCAGACCAGAAACGCTAGCTCTTGCGACAGATTTCGCAGTTTGCTGCATTGGACAGTTCAAGCTTGGTGAACTCTGACCTGTGAAATCTCATCACATGATTGCGTGAGACCAATCGAAGATCAAAACATATTTAAAATATGGACCAATCGCTCGCTTTTTAAAATGTCTCATCCTCATGTTTAATCCTGGCCCTTTTCGCAGCACCGTACTACAGAATTTCACACGCACAAACTCTAGTGTGACTGCAGCATAACTCTGAGCAGATTATTTGAATCAGTGAGTGATTAACTGGAGACACACACTGAGCGGATCATTTGAATCAGTGAGTCATTAACTGAAGACCCATTCAGAGCGGATCATTTGAATCAGTGAATCCATAACTGGAGACTTGCTCTGAACAGATCATTTGATTCAGTGAGTCATTAACTGAAGACTCACTCTGAGCGGATCTTTTGAATCAGTGAATCCGTAACTGGAGACTTGCTCTGAGCAGATTATTTGTATCAGTGAGTCATTACCTGAAGACTCACTCTGAGCGGATCATTTTTGTCAGTGAGTCTTTAACTGAAGACTCATTCTGAGTGGATCATTTGAATCAGAGAATCATTAACTGGAGACTCACTTTGACTGGATTTTTTGAAGCAGTGAATCTTTAAATCAAATAATTACTATAAGCAGATTATTTGAATCAGCGAGTCATCAACTTGATACTCACTCTGAGTGAATCATTTGAATAAGTGAGTCATTAACTGGAGGCTCGCTCTAAGCGAATCACTAAATCAGTGTATCTTTAACTGGAGACTTGCTTTAAGCAGATCATTGAATCAGTGAGCCATTTACTGGAACCTCACTCTGACTGGATCATTTGAATTGGTGAATCAATAACTGAAGACTCGCTCTGACCAGATCATTTGAATCAATGAATCTTGAACCAAAGTCTTGATATGAGCAGATCATTGAATCAGAGTCATCGCTTAAATCATTTGTCCATTGGTTACAAAAAGTTTGGTTCTGACTGGATCATTTGAATCAATAAATGTTTAAATGGAGACTCGCTCTGACAGAATCATTTCAATCAGTGACTTATTAACAGATCAATTTTTTTTGTAAGTCACTTTAGATAAGTGTCTGCTAAATGAATATAAGTAAATACAAAGATCATTAGTTTCTGACTTTTAAACAGACACATTTAGACTCGTCTAGTTCACAAATACTATATTCAATGCGATTTAAGAACCAATTTAACACATGAACTGAAAGAATTCAGCTCATTCACGAATCAGACAGCACTATCAGAAAGATATGATGGTAACACTTTATAAGAACAGTACATGAACAATGATGTATTAATATGTAAACTAAACATTACTTTATTATGAATTAATGATGAGTTAAGGTATGCACTAATCATGAATTAACTTTAATTACAACATGAGTCACATGAGTTCATGTGTGAATAATGGCTACCTTAATTACTTGTTAGTACATGATTGTTTGTTATTTAAAGTATTAATTACCACATTACTTTATGCTTAATTTAACCATCATGAACTCATGGTATGCTAATATATAATTATGTTGTGACTTGGAGGGTCACATCATCATTAACCCATTTATAACTACTCATAAACTCCTTATGCACGTCCAACTAGTGAGTTTACACTGAATAACAATAGAAAAGTGTTGTCAACGTCAGCATGAACAGGAGCTCATGAGTAGTTATGGATGAGTAAATGATGTTGTGCCCCTCCAAGTAAAGTCATGACATAATTTTACATTAACAGCTCATGCGTTTATGTTGGATACATTTAGCTTAAACTTAAATGGTAATCAATACATTAATTAACAACATGAACTAACAAGTAATTAAGTTAGCCGTTGTTCACACATGAACTCATGTGGGTCATGTTGTAGTTAAAGTTAATTCAAGATTAGTGCATACCTTAACTCATCATTAATTCATAATAAAGTAATGTTTAGCTTGCACATTAATACATTATTATTCATGCACTGTTATTGTAAAGTGTTACCGATATGCTTTATGACATGTAGAGAAGAAAAGAGCAAAATTAAAGCAAATGTTATCCAGAATAAATGGCATAACAATGTTCTGAATTACAATACAAAAATACTTTGTTTAGTGTTTCTGGGTTGTTTACATTAGCATTTAGCATACAGGCAGAATTATTTCACATTCTACAAACGCTTGAGCAACATTGCACAGAAGTGATGAAGAGGGGCTCCAGTTACACATTTTGGATAAATAATAGGAATGTTGGAAAATTCATCACGTCTACAGACGGCGAATAAATCAAAAACAACAATATAGTGCAGAATGGAAGGCACAGACATTTCTGAGGCATTTCATACTGACCTTTTTCCCATAATAATAATAATGTGTTTTTTTTTTCTGGAGATACACTTCAGGACTGTTATAAATAGCCTTCTGGAAAATGCATCTGTGTATCAGAAGGAGTACATTTGAGACTGCTAATTCAGAGACAAAACAACAAACCCGGCCAAGACACATCATCACTGAGACGGACTGATCTGGCGGAGAACAGTTATGAATAATAAAATTTGCAAATTTATAAGCTGAACTAGAGTGCAGACATTGTTTGGTGAATGTTATTTCCCTTCAAGTTAATGTAATAAAATATCAAATCTACACTTACCGGCCACTTTATTAGATACACCTTACTAGTATCAGGTTGGATGGTCTTTTGCCTTCAGAACTGCCTTAATCTTTCGTGGCATAGATTCAACAAGGTACTGGAAACATTCCTTGATTTTGAGATTTTGCTCTGTATTGACATGATAGCATCACGCAGTTGCTGCAGATTTGTTGGCTGCGCATCCATGATGCGAATCTCCCGTTCCACCACATCCCAAAGGTGCTTTATTGGATTGAGACTGGTGATTGTGGAGGCCATTTGAGTAGAGTGAACTCATTCTCATGTTCAAGAAACCAGTCTGAGATGATTCGCGCTTTGACAAGGTGCTTAATCCCGCTGGAAGTAGCCATCAGAAGATGGATACACTGTGGTCATAAAAGGATGGACATGGTCAGCAACAATACTCAGGTAGGCTGTGGCACTGACACAATGCTCAAATGGGCCCAAAGCGTGGCAAGAAAATATCCCCAACACCATTACATCACCACCACCAGCATAAAATGTACATGCTTTTATGTTGTTAATGCCAAATTCTGACCCTACCATCTGAATGTAGCAACAGAAATCGAGACTTATTAGACCAGGCAACGTTTCTCCAATCTTCTATTGTCCAGTTTTGGTGAGTCTGTGTGAATTGTAGCCTCAGTTTCCTGTTCTTAGCTGACAGGAGTGGCACCCGGTGTGGTCTTCTGCTGCTGTTGCCCATCCGTCTCAAGGTTGCTCAAAGTGCCATGTTCAAAGTCACTTAAATTACCTTTCTTCCTCATTCTGCTGCTCAGTTTGAACTGCAGTAGATCGTCTTGATAATGTCTACATGCCTAAATGCATTGAGTTGCTGCCATGTGTGTGGCTGATTAGAAAGTTGTGTTAACGAGCAGTTGGACAGGTGTACCTAATAAAGTGGCCAGTGAGTGTATATGATTATTTGCATATCATTTCAAAGCAAAGTCCCTTCAAGACAAGTAATTTCACTTAGCAGACCTCTCTCAGGCAGTATGTTTGGGCATTCTGTTTGAATGGGAAAACATCAAATTCTCCAAAATTGCTTGCCAAGTTTATGATTAAATTTCATATTAGAAATCAGGAATAAAATAAATTAGGAATAAAATTAAACAACAACTGCCTCTTTAGTTTCATTTCTAAATGTCCGAATCACACAAAATCTGCAGAAACTCATGTCTGGTCCGAGCCTCTCCCCTAGAGTATCATCAGTCTATATCAATCGATGATTGGCTCCTGTAGTGGCTTTAATCGCCATATTGACTGTTACACTTTTCCCCATTCAAAATGATACTAGAGACAAGTCTTGTGTATTCTATTGTCTTTGTTCAGAGTTCACTCAGAAATAAAAATTCACACACAAAATACTCACACATAAGTAAATCTAAAGATTTATGAGTTTATTATTTTGTTGAGCACCACATGGTTCTTATACCCTCTAAAGTCAATACCCTCTAAGGCCATACTCACACTATGTACCGTTGCCTTGAACCTGGCCAAAGCACGATTGTCCCCCCTGCCGTCTCCCCCGACGGCCCGCACTCACATTACATTCGGACCTGGGCGCGATTAAGTCATGGATGATGCGCTGTTCAGTAAGCGCTCTCGCTCAGCACAGTGGAGATTTCTTTAGTTATATCGTTTAAGTGGTTTGATATGCGGTGACACGCAGTCTAATATTTCACTGAACAGATCAGCCACTTTTGACGCTCATAAACAATCATAAAGTCCTCGTGCTGCAGGAATTAGGAGGTTTGCTGAAGGTGCAGCTGACGTGCAGTGAGGGGTTTGCGTCTTTAATTATCTACGACAGTTTGCGTTCATTGAACAGTAAGAATGATTAATTAATCCATATCAAACAGTCCCTTAAAAGTCACGTCTCGCATAGTGTAAGCCCTAAAGGTGCATATTCAAAATTTTCCAGCACTTTACATGCACTGCAAATTATATTTGCACACTTTTTTAACATTATGTTAGATGCTTTCAGATCAAAATAATACACAAATAATGTTTGACAACTCTCTGAAGCTGACCCTTTTAGGCTTTGATCTTAATTGTGCCGTTTTGGTGACTGTCGCTTTAAATTCAAATGAGATTGTGCTCTTTTCAGACAAGGGCGGAGCTACAAATGCCTGTGTGTCAGCATAGTGGCAGATTAAAAATCAAGACTAACATCATATATGTTAATGAGGGAGAGATGGTCACTAGTGAGGCTTTCCCCCTCTGATGACACTTACAAAGGGGGAATGTCAATCAAAGTATTTCTGCCGACTTTCTGTTTATATCAAGTGTGATTATGAAAAAATTTAATTATTAAATTTTCACCACTGTTGCCACACTACGGTTTAAACTTCTTATAAAAGTAATTTTTGCACACTTTTATTTAAATATTTAATTATTATTAATATAGTTAGTTACTACTATATATTTCTATAATTACTACAGTAGTTTGATTGTTAGTAACAATCTTTTTTAAAGCAACATATTTTACGGTAACAATAAAATTTTCTAGCATTTTATCTAAAATATAAGCACTTTTCAAACCTTGAAAACATTAAAATGTAATATTAAAAACCAATGAATATTAACAATTCAAGCATATACAATGATTTGCAGCACCCGTATGGACCCTAAACACACAAAAAAATACTTTAAAGAATGTTGAAAACTGGTAACCATTGACTTCCATTGTAAAAAAAATACTATGCAAGTCAATAGCAACTGGTTCCAATATTTTTTAAATATATAATTTTGTGCTTCACAGCAAGAAGGTCACTGGTTCAAGTACCAGCTAGGTCAGTTGGCATTCCTGTGTGGAGTTTGCATGTTTACCGTGTTGGCGTGGGTTTCCTCCGGTTGCTCCAGTTTCCCCCACAGTCCAAACACATGTGCTATAGGGCAATTGAATAAACTCAATTGGCCGTGGTGTATGAGTGTGTGAATGAATGCGTATGGATGTTTCTTAGTATTAGGTTGCAGCTGGAAGGGCATCCGCTGCGTAAAACATATGCTGGAATAATTGGTGGTTCATTCTGCTGTCATGACCCCTGATGAATAAAAGGACTAAGCTGAAGGAAAATGAATGAATTTTCAACTATGCCTTTAAATTAAGTTCTGTTATCCGTGTTGAGACATTCGTTCCTTATAATATAGGCAAACCCAGCTTCACACACGCGTTTAGTGATGAAGATCAAGATTAAATGTGTTTTATATCCAATCCTCCTTCCATTCTTTAAAACACACCCCACAAATTCCACTTTCTGTCCATATATATGTCCCATCATCCACTCTATCTCCGGTTAAAACCTCTGCCCTTTCTTTACGATTTATGCCAGTAATAACAGAAAATAAATTTCAGTGATTGTTTTCTCCACGTTTGCAGAAACAAATCGCTTCATCACCCAAAAAACCTGCCATTAAACCTCTGAAAACCAAGCCAACGGCCACACGTCAAAAAGTTTTTCCAAAAGCAGCACGAGCAAATGACTTTCTGCAGGTTTTATGGTATTGCGCGGGGTGTGTTTGTGATTGTAGCTTTTCACCTTTTTGACAGATCAATAAGAGCGTGGAGTCTCTGCGTTTGGATTTGTGGTTGTAATGTTCCGTATTGTGAGCAGGACGGTGACAGCAGTTCATCAGCACATTCACATCAGCTCAACACTAAACAAACACTGCTGCACTGCATCACAAGAAAATGGACTTCATGGATACAGAATTCATCCATTTCCCTTCAGCTTAGTCCCTTTAATAATCAGGGGTCACCACAGCGGAATGAACCGCCAATTTATCCAGCATATGTTTTACACAGCCAATGTCCTTCCAGCTCCAACCCAGTACTGAGAAACACTCATACACAATCATTCACACACTCATACACTACGGCCAATATAGTTCATCAATTTACCTATAGCGCACGTGTTTAGACTGTGAGGGAAACCGGAGGAAACCCACGCCAACACGGAAAGAACATGCAAACGTCCAAACATGCACACAGAAATGCCAACTGGCCCATCCAGTACTCAAACCAGCGACCTTCTTGCTGTAAGGTGACAGTGCTAACCTCTGAGCCACCGTGGGATACAGAATATTACAGAAAAATATCATAAATATCACATGTGTAAAAAGTGCATGGTGAAAATGATATAAGAGATAAATGAGTTATGATTTATCAACATTAAATATCACAAAAATTGGCCCACAGTTAAAAATCGAAATGCACAATGAATAAAAAGTTTTGTAACAGCGAGTTATTTTTTATTGTTGTTGTTAAATATACATTTCTTTAAACAATTTGCCTCAAATGTTTTTCTCATACAAGAAAAACTGCAATATTATAATATTTTCCCCACTGTATTTAAAATAACTGTGTATTACAA
>CAIGQZ010031581.1:701420-720346 GCA_903798205.1 Danio tinwini | reverse complement strand
ATACATATACACACATATATATATATATCCGGCTATCAAAAGCATCAGATGTTAAATTATAAATAATTGAAATAAATACATGCAAACATAAAATATATAAATAAATAAAGTTACTATTCCAGTCCATCTCAGGTAGCTGTTTTGGAAAATGTAGAGCCATAAAAGAAGGAATAATTTTATTTTTTTTTGGTTCCCTGTTTCAAACATAGTTATTTGCTGTTCGATTAGAACCCATGCCAACACAGGGAGAACATGCAAACTCCAGATAGAAATGCCAACTGACCCAGCCGGGTAAAGCATAGGGTGAATCTGTGATGGTTCGGGCTGCAATATCATACAATATTAATGTTATGCCATTAATAACCAATATCATGGCATTAATGAATAAAAATAATCTGCCAATGGGGTATGTAAAAAAAATCTTATGTCAAAACGAAAAGCAAGATTATTTTGCTTACCCCAATTTGCAGATTATTTTGCTTGTTTTAAGGAAAAACGCACTAAATTAAGCATATTATTTATTAAAACAAGACAATATGTTTTGCTTGTCTAGAAAAAGCATCTTGATTTAAGAATTTTTAGATATTTGGCCTAGAAACGAGACCAAATTAAGAAAGGAATTTTTAGTGTGGCTGCTGTTATCAGTCTCATACCATTTTTTTGGAGTAAATAGGAATAAAAAACATATATGTGGTACTCTCCCATTCACTGCACTCTAAGTTTATCCAACTATGACGACTTCCACTGCTGAGAAACCCATAAAGGTGATAAAGCTCTATCATACAGTACTGTTATTAAAAGTTTGGGCTAAATGGTGAGGTTAAATGACAGACTTTTATTTTCACGAACAGTGTGTTGCTCTTTCTTTAGCTATGAATGAAGCAGCTTGCTCCCCATTAGGTGCTGAATAGGTAAATGGGCTTTATTCATATTTGAAAGCTGTAATCAAATAAAGCCAGCACTCTCTTTTCCTCACTGAACTATCTTTGCATCCAAGTGGATCGCCGCTGTCTTGCAATTACATCCAAGCGGGACCTATTAACCCTTATAAGAAGAGAATGCTTGAAAATTGGATTATTTTGCAGAGGAAAATGTCAGCGTTTTGAATTACACAGGCTGAATGCTAGGCGTTTTTTGGTTTCGAGCTCTCGGGAGGCTCTGAAATTGGGCTAGGATTTAAAATGCATCTACAAGCCAATGTTTTTTTTTTTTTTTCGGGGGGGGGGGGGGGGGGGGGGGGTCTGTGCTATAAATAAAATATACTTAGCAAAGTTTGTTCATTTTGTATTGTCAGATAAATAACGTGTGATAATTGGCGACATAGTCGATTATGCATTTTATTAATGCATTTATTTATAAACTCATATAAACACAAGCATATATAGATGAATAACAAAAATGTAAGATGAATAAAGAAGTGTTTATACAATCTACTTATTGAGATATGAAAATAAATTAATTACATACAAACTAAATTAGTTTCGCAATACTGGGTTGTGGCTGGATGGTCATTCGCTGTGTAAAACATATAGTAGTGGAATAGTTAGTGGTTCATTCTGCTGTGGCATTCCCTGATTAATAGGGGCCTAAGCTGAAGGATGAAATAAATTAAATATAATGAATTAAATATATTTGATCATAGAAAAAAATATTACAAAATAAAAGTTAATACCAACAAGTTTTTTTTTTAAGGTCAACAAAAATATAATTTTCATAACGTTTCATTTGTTTCATAAAATACATTTAAACGTAAATAAAATAGCATGGCATAAATATAGGCCTAATACCAACAGATTAGGATATAAAATAAGAGTTATTTAAATTATTTCATATAAAATGTATTTATATAAAGTAACTGAAATTGATATTTTTGTCCAAGACATGGAACGAGTAAAATAAAATGTAATCCAAGTATGCTGCTTAATTTGTATCACAGTTTAAATCAGAAATGCCTAAAGTAGGGCCCGTGTGGTAACCTTTGATTTGGCCCACCATCCCATCTGAATAGAGAGGGAGAATGATTGGGAGGTGGTTGGGGGCGAAAGTTTTTTACAGAGATGGTCATTTTGAATTTAACGTTACCTTTTGTTTGTTTCATTGCTGAGCTACAAAAAAGCCAACTGAAGTTAAATGATTCAATTAAATATTGTTAATGAATCAGACTTTTAAAATGTAAATACTGTCACTTGATGGATAGAGGACAAAGCACAAGTCATCTGCAAGCCAATCAAGGTGAAGGCAGGAGCAGCTCGACTAGTGTATTCAGCATTGAACGCCATTATGCTGTAAATGGAATTGTTTGTTTTTATTGTAATAAGTTCATTATAAAATGCTAAAAATGATACTGCCTTAGTTGATATGATTCAAAGCAACATTTTTAGGAAATTCCCCTTGGCAAATGTATTGTAATATGGCTTGGTATATACAGTGCTCAGCATAATTGAGTACACCCCATTTTATTAAACAGATATATTTATTAAAATACTATTTTAGTCGTTAAACATATAAATTGAAAGGTAATACAATTAAATCCAAGCAAAATATTACTACCTGCAAAATTCCAACTAAATCTTTCAATTTTTTTTGCTTCTTGATTTTTCCTCTTTTGTAAATTTGTATTTAATATTTTTCTATAACATCAATTTGGGTGTACTAGTTTTTGGCAAGGCAAGTTTAATTATATAGCACATTTCATACACAGTGGCAATTCAAAGTGCTTTACACAAACAGGAATAAAAGAGACAAGTGTAAGAAAATAAAAACAAATAATAAAAACAGATTAAAATGTGTTAAAACAGGTTATACAAGAATGAAAAAGAAGAGAAAGACACAACAGTGTGATCTGTGGGATGTAGCACAGTGTTTATTCAGTATAGACACAGCTAAACAGATGTGTTTCAGTCTTGATTTGAGTGTCCCTAATGTTGGAGCACATCTGATCATTTCTGGAAGCTGATTCCAGCAGCAGGGGGCGCTGTTAGTAGCTGAAAGCTGATTCACCCTGCTTTGACTGAATTCTTGGAATTTCTAGTTTATCTGATCCTAATGATCTGGGTGATCTGTTAGGTTTGTATTCAGTCAGCATATCTGTAATGTATTGAGGTTCTAGGCCATTTAGTGATTTATAGGCAAGTAGTAATACTTTAAAATCTATTCTGAACGTAAGTGGGAGCCAGTGTAAAGACCTGAGGACAGGTGTGATGTGCTCTGATTTCCTGCTTCAGGTCAGAATCCTGGCCGCAGCTTTCTGGATGAGCTGCAACTGTCTGTGTTTTTTGAGGCCCAGTGAGGAGGCCATTACAGTAATCCACCCTGCTGCTGATAAAAGCATGATTTTGGATCGTGATCGTAAGTTATTTTGTTAGATAAGCTCTAGATTTGGCTGCACAAATATAATATTGTGTAGCTTCCTATAAAAAATATGAATTTTTAAGGGTGCTTTCACACTAGCACTTTTGATCCGCACCCGAGTTCGTTTGGCGTCATAGTACGGTACGTTTAGCTAGTGTGAACGTGTGTTCTGAACTCAGGTGCGCACCCGTGAACCGTACCCGAGTCCGCTTGAAATAGGTGGTCTGAGGTGCGGTTCATGCGAACTCTGGTACGGTTCACTTCTGGTATGAATGCAATCGTACCAAATAACGGAAGTGAACCGTCAACTGTACAACAAACTATAGTTTTCATAACGTTTATTCGTGTGCGTGCGTGTGTGTGTGTGTGTGTGACGTATTTTACTTTGGTGACAAGCGGGACTGAGCCAGGGCAAACACAGTGATACACAGTGATGTCTGCTTGTCTCCTCCAAAAACAGCTTCTGCAGACAGTGTGATGTTCTGAATGTTTATAATATTTTTGCGGCAGATGGACGCGAGTCTCTTTCTGCATATCCAAAACTAAAAGGTTGAGCAAAAGCAAATCGACCACGATGTGCGGAAGTCTTTCCATTTTGGCGCTTTGCTTTCGTGACTGTCACCTAGCAGCAGCCATAAACAAAACAGCCCCTCGATGACTCAAGCGTACCGGGGTTCAGAAGGAAAAAAGAAAAACCAACCGAGAAGGTGGCAAGGGGGGGCAATCGAACTTGGGTATGGTCTAGGCAATTGAACCAAGTGTGAAAGCACCCTAAAAGAGAAATTTCTGAGGGGTGTACTTGTATATGGTGAGCACTGCATTCAGCCCACAGCCCTCAATCAAATTTGGTTTTTGGCCCTTTTGGGCTTTGATCACCTCTGGTTTAAATACATAAACAAGTTTAATGTACGTGAACATGGTTTATTTTTAACCCTAAAAAACACCTAATTGACATGAAAAAATTAAGCTGATAAATAAATAAATAAATAAATAAATAAATGCATTTATTTTGAACACCCGGAGGAAACCCACGCCAACATGTGGGAGAACATGCAAACTCCACATAGAAATGCCAACTGACCCAACCGGGACCCAAACCAGCGACCTTCTTGCTTTGAGGTGACAGCACTACCCACTGTGCAACCCTAAATGTAAATGAAAAAGTCAAACAAATAGTTTTTGTTGAAAGCAAATGAACAAGTGTCAGTTTTTGCAATGCATTAACTGCAGTATCTGTATTGCTCAACACATGAAATAATCAGTTGTGTAAATAAAACAATCGCATCTATTCATGTCGCTATTGACTTAAATACATAAAGTCATAGTCTTCCATTCCTTTGGCCGAATACCAAACAGTTTTGCTTTAATGCTCTCTAACGGCCTCTCGGTTTGTAGAGACATTATCCACAGCTTGACTGTATTGATCAAAATATGAAAAAACTAATCAGCTATGATGCTGTGCCCAAAGCAAATGCCACACACTCCACATAAAGTAGTTGTTTTGTAAATTGTTGTTATTGATTCCTGGATTCCTCCCGCTTTTTTTTTTTTTTTTTTTATGTTTAAACTGTATGTGGTAAACTGGATTGCCTGCAAAGGATTTTTTCCTCATCTTCGTCAAAGCTAGAATGTAAATAAAGACAGAAGCAAATGTCAGAGCCCAACATTGGCATTCTGAGATGTGGTTTTCCTCTTGGATACATAATAAGTTAAAGATGAAGTTTGGCCTCAAGCTCTCTTTAGATCTTGAGCACAATCACTTTAGCTCTGGGCCTGTAATTCGAGGCCCACTATGTCTTTTTTCCCTCTCTGTCTCTCTTTCTCTTGCTCTTTCTCTGTAAAATGTTATTTTAAGTTGATTTTACCTAATGTAAGTAATTCTGTTGTAATGCAGAACTGTTAAGTTCACTTAATTGTTTAGAATTGCACACATTTTTGTAAAGTTAACTAAACTTTTTACACACTATAAAAAAAATGCAGGGTTCCACAGAATGTATTCATGTTGTCCCAACACAAATCGATTAAGTTAACTTAACACTTTTATCAAATCTAGTGCAATAAGTCAATTATAAAAAATAAAACCCAGGATTATCTGACTCAGTTGAGCAGAATTTAAGAATTTACACAATGTTTTTGATGAATGCAAAACATATTATTTCTAGTAACATTCACTCAAAAAAATATATTTTCTTGCTTGTTGAATCAACACAACTCTTGAGATTTTGATGGGACAACTTGAATGTTTTGTGTCCACTTAAACTTGTAAAAATTAATACGTTTATTTAATTCTTTCATGTTGTTTGAGCACAAATTGATTGTGTAGAACCCAGCATTTTTTACAGTGTTCATCAAACTTAATATTAAATATGCTAAATTATATATAGGATTATTACTATTTAAGATAATATCGTATATCCCAAAGCGGTCATAAAAAATATGTGGATGGAAACGAGTACTGAAAACCAAATGCTGGCATTTTATAGATTTCTGATTTATTTTGACAGGTCATAATCACGATCACTTTATTTGTTGTGCACCTTTTACATTTACTGCATGAAAACTCATAGAAGAAGCAAATTGATGTATAAATGTGATGTGGAAATTGCGTCCCATGTAAGAATAGAAAACATTTAGGGTTTTTTTACAATCACTTTTGCTCTGGGCCTGTAATTTGAGGCCCGCTACACTCAAAAAATAATATTTTTTGCTCGTGCAAACTAATTTCAAATAGTCTGAAACAACACCATTCTTGAGATTTCATTGGGACAACTTAATTTTTATGTTCAATCCACATAAATTTGATAGGTTAACTTAATTTGTGTTGGGACAACATAAAAAAATTGTTTGCAACCATGCATTTTTTACAGTGTTTGTCTTTTTTTCCCTCTATTTTTCTTGATTTTTCTCTGTTTAATGTCATTTTAAGTTGATTTAACTTTTTCTTTAAGTAATTATGTTGTAATGTAGAACTGTTAAGTTCAATAAACTTAATTGTTTAGAATTGCACACATTTTTCTTTAGGTAAAGTCAACTAAACACTTTTTACAGGGTACACTGAAAAAATTATGTCTGAAAAATTGTTGCAAACAATTTATATGTGTTGAATTTAAACAAAAAAAAATACATTTAGTAATGTTTTTAAACAAAATAAAGTAAATGAATTTAAACAAAATTTGTTTGTTTAAATTCAGCCCAAATAAACTTATTTTTTCAGTGTAGTCACCTCCTGGGAAACAAGTGTGATAAGTCAATTATAAAACAATAAAACTGGATAAAACAAATAACAATAATCAGACTCAATTGAACATAATTTAATAATTTACACAGTTTTTTTTTTATTTTATAAATGCAAAACATAATATTTCTATTCGCATTTACTCTAAAAATAATATGTTCTTGCTTGTTCAAACTAATTTAAAATGTGCTGAAACAGCACAAATCTTAATATTTTGTAGGGATAACTTAATTATTTTATGCTCAATCCACTTAAATTAGTAAAAACAAATAAATTAACTTAATTCCTTCAAGTTGTTCCAACACAAATCGATTGTGTGGAACCCAGCATTTTTTACAGGGTTCATCAAACTTAAATATTGCAAA
Source organism: Danio tinwini (assembly GCA_903798205.1). Taxonomy (NCBI): domain Eukaryota; kingdom Metazoa; phylum Chordata; class Actinopteri; order Cypriniformes; family Danionidae; genus Danio; species Danio tinwini. The sequence goes on along the minus strand of CAIGQZ010031581.1, from coordinate 713,395 downwards.
TCCTAAATTATATATAGGATGAATTGTTATTTAAGATAATACCATATATCCTAAAATGTGCGTAAAATATATGTTGATGGAAACGGGTACTGAAAACCAAGTGCTAACATGCAGATATTTCTCATTTTGACAGTTCAGAATCATAATAACTTTATTTGTTGTGCACCTTTTACATTTACTGCATGAGAAGTCATAGAAAGAAGCAAACTAATGTATAAATGTGATGTGGAAATTGCGTCCTACTGTATGTAAGAATAGAAAACATTTTTGCTCTGGGCCTGTAAGTTGAGGCCCTGCTATGTCTTTTTCCTCAATTTTTCTCAAATTTTCCTCTGTTTCATGTGATTTTAAGTTGATTTTACTTTAAAAAAAAATTAAGTAATTCTGTTGTAACGTAGAACGGTTTATTAACTTAATTGTTTAAAATTGCACACTTTTTTTATGAAACTAGTTCTATTATTATAATAATTATAAAAATAAAACACAGGATAAAAAAAACATTATCTGACTCAGTTGAGCAGAATTAAATAATTCATGCAGTGTTTTTTGTTTTCCTGCAGAAGCATTTTTCATAAATGCAAGCATATTATTTTATTAGCATTCACTCAAAAATATCTTTTGTTGCTTGTTCAAACTACTTATTTAAAATGAGCTGAAACAGCACAACTCTTGAGATTTTGTTGGGACAACTTGACTGTTTTATGTTCAATCCATTTACATTTGTAAAAACTAATAAGTTAACTTAATTCCTTCATGTTATTAGAGCACAAATCAATTGTGTGGAACCCTGCATATTATTTTTACAGTTTTCATCAAACTTAATACTACATATCTTAAATTATATGCATGTATATATGTAAAAAGTGATTAGTTATTTAAAGCAAGTAAACCAATTGCCTTAAAAGCAGCAAGTTGACTTAATAATGTAGGTGAACCCATTGTAACTTAAAGCTGTTTAGTTGACTTAAATTTTTGCAGTGATGTGATTTTACTCACTTTTTAAATACAGTTGACTAATCACTTCTTATAGTGTAGGATTAATTATTGTTTAAGATAATACAGCATATCCTAAAATGTGGATAAATAATAACATATGTGGATTACGTACATTTAAAAATGTAATTCTGTTGTAATGTAGAACTGTTAAGTTTATTTAACTTAATTGTTTAGAATTGCACACATGTTTTAAGGTAAACACATTTTACAGCGTAGTCACCTCCTGGGATCCTAGTGCAATAAGACAATTATAAAAAATAAAACACAGGATTATCTGACTCAGTTGAGCAGAATTTAAGAATTTATGCAGTGTTTTTTTTGTTTTTGTTTTCCTGCAGCAGCATTTCCTGCAGCAGCAGTTCATATTATTTCTATTAGCATTCACTCAAAAATATCTTTTGTTGCTTGTTCAAACTACTAATGTAAAATAAGCTGAAACGACACACTTCTTGAGATTTCATTGGGACAATTTGACTGTTTTGTTCAATCCACTTAAATTAGTAAAAACTAAAATAACTTAGTTCCTTCATGTTGTTTTAACACAAATCAATTGTGTGCATTTTTTTGTGTGTTCATTGAACTTAAAGGTGCAGTATGTAAGTTTGACACCCAGTGGTTGACTTAGGTATTGCGCTCCTAGATCAAAACACAGTTTTACTCTGCTCCTCCACTGATGAGTCCACGCAAGCGCAGGTTGCCAGATTGAAGTGAGTGTGCTTGACTATCGAGCCTAAAGGCTGAATTAAGGCTGATTTAAACCCTTTTTCAACTAAAAGCAATGACAAGCGATATAAGAAATAGTAAAAGGAGTTTTTGTCCTAAACAACACTTGAAATTTCTATTTTAGAAACAGCTTTTGTTTCTTACAGGTGAACAACAGGATAAACTAATCATTTCAGGTACACCTTGTGTGCTTTATTCAGTGTTAAATGCTAACAATGTGAGTTTGAATGGCATTTTGCATGACGTTTATTGCCATACTACTAAAAGCAGCAGCAGATAGTTCACCTCAGATGTTGAAAATAAAAAAATCGTGCCTCACTGTGACACATATCAGTGATTCAGCATGTACATTTTAATAATGTTAAAGATGTTTAATGTGTATTAACTAGATTGTAAACCTTACCATTTGGTTGGAGTGCAGTGAGTGCACTATTCTGTGCTTCTGAATGTCTGTATCAAAATTTTTGTCATGTTGCGTCTGGTGCCAAACTGCTTATCACTGAAATCTTGTCACATAGGGTGTTGTTAGAACACGGGGTCGCAATGTAACCTGCTCACCTAATGTTTATGTTCGTAATATTTATATTATTTGCTAATTAATAACCACCTCATGTGGAACACAGTCACGGACACACACTTTGAGAGCCTTCAAGACTGAATGAATGAAATACAAGGTTTTCCACCAAGGAAACCCGGGGTGCTGAAATATTAATAGCTAAACTGGCATTGGGTGGGTTAAAAGACCCAAAACGAAGACAGACGTTCTGACATGTAACTCACATTTTCAAAGCAGAATATCTGACTTTAGCATTGTTTCTCAGATAAATTAGTATGTCATGTTTCTTATTAGCATGTTTCTTAAATATCTGCAAACACATTTTGGTATTTGTATGCTTTAGAAGAGTCAAACTTACATACAGCACCTTTAATATTACATATCCTAAATTATATACACTGTAAAAACCACAAGTTAAGGCAACTTAAACCTAATGAGTACTGTGAACAAACCATTTGAGTAAACAAAGCAATTTGAGCACATTAAACCCCAATAAATGAAGAGAACTCAAACCAACTGAGTACTGTAAAACCCAATAAGTTAAGGCAACTCAAACCATTTGAGGAAACCGATTGCAACAAACCAATTGAGCTAAAAGTTTAATCTATATGAGTACTGTGAACTTACTTCATTTAAGTTGAAGTAATGAGGTATTTAATCAACTCATTACGTTCAACACTGAATTCAAAACTCTTCAAATGAGTAGAATTAGCTTAGTCAATTTTGAGTTAACTACACTCATTTCTTTTGATAAAGTTGACTGTTGGGTTTTACAGTGTAGGCTTATTATTATTTAAGATAATACCTTATATCAAGGCTATTCAACTGGCGGCCTCCGGGCCGAACCCGGCCCCTGAGGCAATTTGTTCTGGCTCTGCAAATAGTGTGACCAAGACATCAAAAATAAAATTAGTTCAATCGAAAAACAGCCGCTATTGTTATGAAGTGACGTGCGTCTGTTCAATACAGCAACTGCGCAGAGCATGAGTCACCATTAGCGAGTGGCGCGGGCAGCCGAAAACATTTGGATATGTTTGTAGAAAAGGCCTTTTGTACTATGCATTAATATCGTCAATAGGGATGCAACGATTAGCCAATTTCACTATTAACTGTGCTTTAATTCGTCACATTTCTGTTGCACGGAACAAAACGAAACTTCTGCAATTAAGCTATGCCAAGTTGCCAACTGTGCGCTAGTTTCCAAGTATGTACACCGAGACCAATACTGACGCACACCGGATTAACTATAGCAGCGGCCGCTCCTACATCACGTCTTTTCCGCTTGCAAGCTTGTTATTAATGTAAGAATATATGACAACATGCGTGCACAAGCGGAGCAACACGGTTGCGTCTATCCGGGCGCCCACAGTAAAACATCTCACGGTGAGAGTTGTGCGTGCCTTTCAGTGCAATATAAACAAAAGATATGTTAGACGAAATATTATTAGGATGATTATGTTTCTACAGTAAACAGCTTACCTAATATAAAGCTTGAATTTACATTAGACGTGATAACTGTGAAACCATAATTATTCTTCAGACTATATAATCATACAACCAAAATCTATAATTAGTGCATCCATAATTGTTATGCAGTTCAAAAAATAACATATGAATGTGTCTGAATGTAGAAGAAGCCTACTTCAGCAATGCACTGCTTTTGTGGTGCTCTGAAATACAACATTTGTATGTTTGTTAAAAAAAAAAAGTACAATTTGTACAATGCACTGATATTATAGAGTTTCAAAATACAATATATTACCATTTTAATGTAGAAAAAGCCAACGTGGGAGTCTTAAGGAAAAATACAGCATATAGGCTCTTATATGCAGTTGTGTTATCACTCATATAGCAAGTCATATCTCTCTGGCCCTTCATTTGGGATGCTTTTCATGAACCGGCCCCCATGACAAACTAATTGAATAGCCCTATCTTATATCCTAAGACATGCATTAAAAAATATGTGGATGGAAAAGGCTACTGCTGGCATTATGTAGATGTGTTACAGATGTGAAGCTGGAATTTCTGACTCATTTTGACAGTTCACAATCACATTATTTGTCGTGCACCTTTCACACTCACAAAATGCTGAATTACACACTACATGAAAAAAACAAGTCCTAGAAAAAAAAGCTAATTAATGTATAAATGTGACGTCCTATGTAAGAATAGAAAACATTTAGGTTTTTTTCCACAATCACTTCTGCTCAGAGCCTGTAATTCGAGTCCCTCTATGTCTTTTTTTTTTTTCTTCTCTCCCTCGCTCTTTCTCTGTTTAATGTCATTTTATGGGAAAGCCACATTGGCATTGTTGTCGTGACTGTTTGCAATGGCGGGTCGCAGCGAATGGCCAGAGATGGATGAAGTTAATGACATATTGTGAAGCGTGTTGGTATTTTCCCCAGCCTCACTGTCGGCCTGCTAAAGCATTCATCAAACACACATATATATACACATCTCTGAGGATAAAAGAAGACGTTTAGCTCAAAGGATCAAATTATGTTTATCTGTGCGTATAACAAACCCGCATCGCAATTCAAAGCAGCTTGAAGAAAGTTTGACAGAGGGATAAATCACTCTTTTTTTAACATCAGTTAGTTTGCTTTTCATTTTTCGTTCATTTATTAACATGTGTCTTGTTTTATATTTTAGATTATCATACATTTTTAGGCAGACCCGGATTGGCTAATCGGAAGGACCGGGAGAATTCCCAATGGGCCGGTCCGTTTTTTGGCCTCGAGGGCCGGTGTCCCTAGCTGCTTGCACTCACAGCAGTCACACTTTTTTCATTTATTTGACCATAGCCTCACTCTTTTCATTCATTTTTTTCCCGCAGCTCCATTTTTTATTTTTATTTTCTCGCAACCCTGTGAGCAAAATGCAGCCAGTAGGTTAATGATGACGTAGTTATCATTCGACCCCAAACAGCGGCACCTTAGTGAATATAAAAATTTTAATAATTAATATTAATGAATAATACACCTGCTCAATGAAAATCAGATGATTTACTACATTAATAAATCTGACAACTTGATCAGAAATCTAAAAAGGGGAGAAAAAGATTAAGCCATCAATAGAAAGTAACAGTGTCATTGTGGTCCAGTGGTCAGCACGTTGCGTTATGATGCCGCTGACCCGAGTTCAAACCTCACCTTAGTATTTTTTTTTTCATTTTTTGTGTTAAGACATAATTCTGTTTGAGTTACTCATGTAGGTGTACATATTTTATTCATATTTTTTTATGACCACAGTTACAAAGGACTGGATATCCGTAAAGAATTTTGCACAGAATATATGTTCAGACATTGCAGAAAAGGACATTGTGATGTTTTAAAGAATAGTGTTGGAGATTTAGCTCCCCTTTAATTTCCTCATATTGATGAAAAACATTTGAAGTTCTAAAGCAGCTGTTTCCTTGAAAAAGACGTAAGAGTGTCATTAGAAACTGAATTGGAAATGACGTTATTTTAATATAGTCGTGAACTGAGGTGGGCCGGTCTAAGGCTTGAAACGCCAGGGCTGAAAAGGAGTGCCACTCTGGCCCTGTTTTTCGGGTAACATTTTACAATATGATTGTATTAGCTAATGTACAGCAGGGAAATTAAGTATTGAACATGTCATGTTTTTTTTCCTGGGAGTAATATCTCTAAATGAGCTGTTTACATGGAATTGAACCAGATGTGGGTAAAAACCCAAACAACATGAACATCAAAACAAATAAAATCTGAAAATTAGTTGTGTAATAACAATGGAATGACTAAAGGAAAAAGTCCTAAACTACTGAAATGTGTTTAATAGTTTATATAAAAGGCTTTTTTTGGTAATGGCAGCTTAAAAACACCTATCATATGGAGAATGAAGTCACATGCATTCCTCAGGTGTGAGTTGTACACAGAATTCAACAGAGTGTACAAATCTTGATGCTTCTGTGGGTCTCATCTATCAAATCTGAGGTTTATTTTGTATTTTCTATTGAATTCAGATCAGGTGATTGGCCAGGCCATTCTACAGCTTGATTTTTCTTTCTCTGAAAGCATTTTGAGAGTTTCCTTGGCTGTGTTTTGGGTCATTGTCTTGCTGAAATGTCCACCCTGGTTTCATCTTCATCCTAATGTAGATGTTGGACTGAAGCAGCTGATATTTATTTACACTGAGGAAGGCCAGAGGGTTGCTGAAGAACTACTGAGAGATTTCAGCTGCTGTCCGGGCTTTCACTGCCGAACTACACCACCCTTTCTTCATGTGTTCAGTACTTTTTCCCTGTGTCATTGCATTTAATTAAACATAATTTGTAAACTAATTAGATTTGTTTTATGGGTGTTACCAACACCCGGGGAAAATTTCTGGTCAGCAGCACCATTAGAAATATGTTTACTGAGAAAAATAGTGACATGTTCAATACTAATTTTCCCCGCTGTATTTACTAACACAAAGAAACAATGAAAATACATTTATTACAGTATTTTTTTCTGTAATTATGCTAGTTAACAGAACATTTAGTTGTTAGTTCACAGTGCATTACCTAATGTTGACTTTGGATTTGGAATAATGCATTGGTTATGTTGAACTATGATTAAAAAATGCTGTTTACACAAGAGTTGTTTATTTTAGTAAATGCATTAACTAACATTAATGAAAACTTGTGGTGTGTTACAATTTTTAGACACACACTAAAATGTCAATCATTCATTTTCCTTTGGCTTAGTGTCTTTATTTATCAGGGGTCGCCCACATCGAAAGGAACCACCAACTATCCGCTTGTTGTTCATATCACACATTAAAGTGAATTTTATATAAAGTCAAAGTGAACACAACAATCACTGGGCTTGCTGCATCACAAATACCAAAATTTTAACAATTTATAAAAAAATTATCACTTTCTGGCCATCAGATATTAGGCATGGACATATATATTGCGATCATGGTTTTCGAAAGTATTACATCACTTTGTAAACGTTTATTATTAGCATTTGATGAGTCTCCTCAATCAGTTTCATAGAGCGCTTGGACCCGGAAGCTTCTTTGCGTGATGTCACAAGCGGATTCCAGCATGTGTTTTACACAGCGGATGCCCTTCCAAGTGCAACCCAGTACTGGAAAACACCCATACACACTCATTCACACTCACATACACTACAGCCAATCAATTCCCCTATAGCGCATGTGTTTAGACTGTGGGGGAAAATGGAGCACCTGGAGGAAACCCACGCCAACACGGGGAGAACATGCAAACTCCACGCAGAAATGTCAACTGGCCCAGCTAGTACTCCAACCAGTGGCCTTAATAATTAACATGTTTTAATTATTTACATGTAAAAAAAATCTAGTATTGTGAGGTGAATGTAGAGCAAGAATCATTTCAACTATTTCGTTTTGTCTGAAATTGATTGCGATATGAATAAAATTGACTTGATTGATTGGGACGATTCTATAGGCGAGGGTATCTGCATAAAGTGTAATATACAATCTACAATTATAGATAAATACAATAAAGAAAAGATGCAAATGAAATAAACAGTGTTTTATGGTTTTATTCAGCTACAGTAATTCATTATAATTCGATTACTGACGTCAATGTATGGTAAACATATAGTCAGTGAGTACCTGCAAGCAATGTAGTTCACTAACGCAAGCAATTTAAACCATTATAAAGTGTTTTACAAACATGATGCTCATTTTCATATCATTAAATCAGCTTTCTGTCAGAAGAGTAATATTATTTTTCATGTTCTCACTGTATTGTGAAGGAAGAAAAAAAACATGCTTTATTGAATACTTCATATCATATTTTATTTATCCATGACCTGAAATCCAGCTTGTACTCTTCTGACCTACTTTGAAACTTTAGTGCAGCACTTTTTTTCTTGTCATTGAGTGCTTGTGTTGCAGTTTGTTGAATAAGTGTCTGCAAACCCTGCCAGAGAAGAACTGGATTTTCTTGCTAGTCTAAGAAGGTGATAAAGTGTAGCACACTTTGGGCCCTATCATACACCCGGCGCAATGCAGCGCAAGGTGAGAGGCAGTTGTTGTTTGCTAGTTTCAGCTCGATTTAAGTGTTAATTTGAATGCTGTTTAAGTAGCAAATGCATTTGCGCTCATATGTGCGCCCATAGGCAATCTGGTCTAAAAAAGGAGGTGTGTTAAGGCGCATTGATGGAGCGTTGCTATTTTGAGGAACTAAAATAGACCGCACAATAGACCAGCTGAGAGGAGGCAGAGCGCGTTACTTGAACATTGCTTAAAACGCAGGATGTACAGCAATACACAAATATCTTTACAAATGAAAAAGAATTAAAGGATTAAATTATTACAAAAAAGTATCATTTTCTACATAAATATTAGTGAAGTTTAATTTTAAACTAATTTCGAGAGGAGCACGTGCTCATGATTGACCCAGCTGGCCCACATTAGCTAATCATGATCCTCCAATCAAAGGATCCCAAGTCACGATATATATCCTCATTTCCTTTCTACAACTATCTTCATCTGGAAGAAACCCCCTCCTCCCCTTGTTCCACCTTTATCCAGAATGGGTGGCCCAGTGACTAGCACTGTTGCCTCACAACTAGAAAACCAATGGCGTCGGGTCCTCGCTGGGCCATCTGGTATTTCTGTGCAGAGTTTGCATGTTCTCCCCGTGTCTGCGTGGGTTTCCCCCAGGTTCCCCAGTTTCCTCCCACCGTCCAAATATGCTCTATATTATAGATAAAATAAGCCTAAATCTTCTTTCTAATGTCTTACTCTCGGGAAGTTCACCTTGGCCTCAGCAGCGGGGGAGTTTGAGATTGACCTGAGCTCAATTTCCCCTCGCCCTACTAAAGGGGGGAGCCCTGGACTCGAGGATCCCTTGAGCTCAGGGCTCTCTCCCGGGACAGCACGCCAAACAAGCTATGTATAAATCATGAGCTAAGTGTGAACTCTTGAAAAACCATGGCTTTCATGTCCTAATCTCGCAGGGCTTTTTCAGTTTATTCATGACAATTTGCTTTTGTATAATGTTATTGTTATTAGTAGTATCATTTATTATATGCATATTTATATTTGTTTTATTAAAAACAATCTTAGATTTGCCCACCTGTCAGGTTTTAGACCATATGGGCCATAGCATGTGTATTATAACTCAGTTTTTTTGTCCTTACTTTGTTGTTATTGTTCATTTATTCATTTGCTGAAAATTAGAACTGAATTTAGAAATAGTTTTAAAACAAATCTCTGCTCTTAACAAACAAATTTTATTATGTAGGCTAATGGATGTCTGCGTACAACACTTTTCATGAGACTGATTCCTGTGATGCTCCAAGGACAGACGTGTCTTCTCTGAGGTCCAGCTACTGCGCCTAGACTGCAGCTCTGCACAAGACGTTTGGCCATAGGAGAAATAGTCGTGCCCAACTGAGCCTGGTTTCTCTCGAGGTTTTTTAAATTCTTCACTTTCGCCAATTGGTGAAGTTTTTTCCTCGCCGTTGTCGCCACTGGCTTGCATGGTTCGGGATCTGTAGAGCTGCGCATCGATGGAATTGCTCTTCAGTGTTTGGACTCTCAGTAGTGATTATTAACCCACACTGAACTGAGCTAAACTGAACTTAAACTCTGACAACTGAACTGACACTGTTTCAATTCACTATAAACTTCCATGTGAAGCTGCTTTGACAATCTACATTGTATAAGCGCTATACAAATAAAGATTAATTGAATTGAATAAAATTTTCCACGGAAGAGAGTGAAAGTGAAAGTAAACAATGAGGAGGCTCATTCTCACGCTGCAGATGCTCTGTTTAACTGTTTTCTCAGTCAATGCCTTCTGCTTTCAGATGACAGGAGCTTCAACCGAGAAAATGTGAAGCGCTGAAGATGAGAGAATGAAAATAACACTGACAGATTTAGTTTTAGAAACCACCTAAAGTTACTAATAATGGCACATCTTATTAGTGATCATGTGCTGAATGTTAATCCACCATTTATACTTTTCCAAGAGTGGATGAAAGACTTCCAGAGGCTTCAAGTCCGCTATGAAAATAACTAAAGCCATTCACTGTAAAGTCTGTGGGACGGGGTTTGCAGGTAACAGCGTTTGTCACTGAATCTACACATTTTAAGCGCGAGAGGTACTGAATAATCCTTCATTTAATACTCAAAATTTTATGTAAAATTTAACACAGCTCATGAAAAGGCTGTTATTACTATTAAGATGACATGCAAATAATCATTTATATATCAATATAAATGTCGGGCGGTGCGATGGATCGTGATGCCGGCTCAGCATCGTGAAGTTAACCGCCATCGGCGATGGATGACGGCATCGTCTATTGGCCCAACCCTACTTCCAACATTTTTTAAAGACGCTATGCTTATACAAAAAATGCCGTTTTGACTTTAAAATATATATAAACTCCTACTTGGAAAAACTCCTAACTTAATTTTGTGGCATAATTTATAAGTATATATTTTTTTATTTTGCGGATTCCCTATCAGCCGTTAACAGTTTGGGAAAAGCGCATTTATTTTAAACTAAACAAAACTGGAACGACTTGTGTGTTTCAATGAAAATAATGCACATCCTCCAGCCAATCAGCATCAAGAATTTCAACAGACCAGGGAAAAAAATCAATTATACAAAAACTGACTAAATTGAGCAGAATTTAATAATTTTCGCAACGTTTTTTTTTTTGTTTTCCAGCAACAGCATTTTATTCTGATACCATATATCCTAAAATGTGCATAAAAATATGTGAATGGAAACGGCTGGCATTATCCAGGTGTGCTACAGGTATGAAGCTGGAATTTCTGACTCGTTTTGACGGCTCAGAATCACAATCACTTTATTTGTCACGCACCTTTTACATTCACTGCATGAAAAGTCATAGAGTAAAGCAAATTAATATATAAATGTGATGTGGAAATTGGGTCTTACCAACATTTTGGCTTTCCAAGGAAATTTTGCGTAATTCTTTCAGCAAAATAGACAGATCTGCATAGTTTTACTTATGTGCGAGGAAATGAATCCCAGCGCTTTTGCTGTCAAATCTAGAAATGACATTTAAATTACACCTCCCTCAACGGCGTATATTTCCATCTCACACTGATGTCTGGAACATAAAACACCCTGATTATGTCGCACATCAAAATGTATAAATGAAAACATCACAGCTCCTCCGGTCTCTCTTGTCTTGGATATTTTATTCGCTGTTATGTTTTCAGTCAAGCCTATTGATGTATATATTCATAAAGGGAATGCGGCTCTAAAGCATGGCGGAGGGGAAAATAAAGTCCCTGCTCGTTTCTGATCATCTTTTGGTCTTCATCTGTAAGTTATGAGTCAGATTGCTGAGTAATGTTGATTCATCACGCATTCAGACCAGACTCTGAGATGTGCAATGAATCATAAGCCAATGGTAGATCGATATCTTGTTTGCTATTGATTGATTCCTTCATTTTAATCTACAGTCGTCCACGTTCTCAGACTGTTTAGCTCCGTTATTGATCTGCTGGTTGTACAACTGATAAAAGATGACACCAACCTGACATGGGCAGTAATGACATGTTTTAGCCAACGGATATTATGCTATCAGAGCTTGGGTCTGGATTGTGTAATAGAGAGATGTACACTGTAAAAATATCCATGAATCAGCAGATTTCTGCATTTTATTTTATTTTGTGTGTGTGTGTGTGTGTGTGTGTGTGTGTGTGTGTGTGTGTGTGT
>CAIGQZ010031581.1:658170-668863 GCA_903798205.1 Danio tinwini | reverse complement strand
TATATATATATGTGTGTATGTGTGTATGTGTGTGTGTATGTATGTATGTATGTATGTATGTATGTATGTATGTATGTTAAGTTGTATAAGTTGAAGTCTGCATTATTAGCCCCCCTGAAATACAGCTGCTACTGTATATTTGTCAAACTATAGTGAGTTTATTGATCTGCTGTCACTCTATGTGGGCCGAGTAACACAAGAGTGAAGAGGCTGTAAGAGTGCTATTACTGCAGAATATTGCACGGCTATCAGCCAATCAGATTCGATAACCAGACAGAACTAGTACTCTAGAGTTAGATAGTTACAATTTATGAATCCATTCAGCCAATCTCCGGGTCTGGCAGAAGCATCTTTAGCTTAGCTTAGCATAGATCATTGAATCAGATTAGACCATTAGCATCTCACTTAAAAATTACAAAATAATTTTTCTATTTTAAGCTTGATTTTTCTGTAGTTACAGCTTGTATTAAGACCATATAAGACCAATAAGACCAATAAAAATTTGCTATTTTCTAGGCTGATATATCTAGGAACTATACTCTCATAATAAACAATGGCTGCGTCCGAAACCGCATACTGCCATACTATACAGTACGCTAAAATCAGTATGCGAGATGAGTAGTATGTCCGAATTCATAGAATTCGAAAATCAGTATGCGAGAAGTACTCGGATGACTTACTACTTCCGGCGAGAATCTGAAGTGCGCATCCCATGCACGCTGTTCTATCCCATGATGCACCACGAGAGAATTCATGAATGGGAGTGAATTGACATAACTGACGCAGGTAGGTTACATGACCATTACAAAATGGCGGATATAGTATGTCCGAATTTCATTCATACTTCTCACATTCATACTGTATAGAACATACTTTTCTAACGGCCAAGTAGTACGTTTAAATTCAAATGCAGTACCTTCTGAGTAGTAGGCGGTTTCGGACGCAGCCAATAAGTTTTGCTGCTGTATTATGATATTATAGTACATGATGATAAGCTGCACCTGAAATGTGGCTAACTTCCATCAATATAACCAAAGTGACCTCCTACTTTCACAGGGAGCATGCTATATTGGACATGAACTATATTTATTTGAACTAAAATACATAGAAGATAGCTGATTAGCATCTATGGTACGGCAGCAAATTCCTTGATTGTTATGCAAGAATTAGAGTATTAAAACTTGCGGTCTTAGTACTTAATGTAACTTCAAAATAGTCAAGCTTTAAATGTTTAGAGAGGTTATCTAAACTCTTTGGCATTTTTGAGATGCTAACGTTCTAATCCGATCCAGTGATCTATGCTAAACTAAGCTAAAAAGGCTCCCACCAGACCCAGTAATCGGCTGAATGGATTTAAAAAATGGTTAAACTTTACTATTTAACTCTTGGGGAGCTGTAAAATGTGTCTATTTAAAAAAAAAGGAGTATTTCCTTAAACGCTGTATGCTTGGGCCTGGCTACATTCTGGTTTGATGTATATAGAGAGGTTTTTGACCTTAGAGACTAGTTTTCTGACCGGTTAAAGAAGCAGTATCTAAGAGTGTTCATGAATTAATTGTTTATCGCCAGTTTGTGTTGTGTTGTAATAAAAAGAGACATACAAAACACTTCCTAGGTTGTCTAGGAAAGCCTGTAGACTGATTTTTAACTCCCTTAGGGAATCGAACCTATGACCTTGGAGCTGTTTGTGCTTTTTAAGCTACATGAAGAAATATCACCAACACATTTATCACAAGCTTTTATCCAAAGTGACTTGCATTGAATTCAGTGTACACATTTTGTCAGTAATTGCTTTCTCTGGGAATTGAACCCACAACCTTTGCTTTTCTAGTGCCATGCTATACTGTTAAAGCTACAGGAATGAATATCACACATATTTTTGTGCATTTAGCTTTTATTCAAAGTGACTTGCATTGCATTCGATGTACAATTTTTATACGGTTTTGCTTTCCCTGGGAATTGAACCCATGTCCTTTGCATTTCTATTACCATGCTATACTGTTTACGCTAAAGAAAGAAATATCTCACATTTATTAAATGCATTTGGCAGACACTTTTATTCAGAGTAAATTACATTGCATTCAATATAGAAATGGGATCAATTCCCACTGTGTCTGGGAATCGAACCTATGAACATTCTACTGCTGTCGCTTTTAAATGCGTTTAAGCTTCAGGAAGAAATATTACACACATATTCATACAATTGATACTGTAGATGCTTTTATTCAAAGTGACTTGCATTGCATTCAGTGTACACCTTTTATCAGTTTTTTGCTTTTCCTGGGAATTGAGCCCATGACCTTTGCATTTCGAGCACCATGCTATACTGTTAAAGCTACAGGAATAAATGCCACATATTTGCCAGACACTTTTATTCACAATGACTTACATTGCATTCGATGTACACCTTTTATCAGTTTTCGCTCTCCCTGGGAGTTGAACCCATGACCTTTACATTTGAAGCACTGTGCTATACTGTTTATGCTAAAGGAAAAAATATCACACATACCTATATTTGTGCATTTGCCAGACACATTTATTCAAAGTGACTTACATTGCATTCGATGTACAATTTTTATATGGTTTTGCATTCCCGGGGACTTGAACCCATGACCTTTGCATTTCTAGCACCATGCTATACTGTTTACGGTAAAGGAAGAAATATCTCACGTATATTTACGCATTTGCCAGACACTTTTATTCAAAGTAAAATTAAATGGCATTTATTATAGAAATGAGATCAATTCCTACTTAGTCTGGGAATCGAACCCATGATGAACATTGTATTGCTGTCACTGTTAAATGCGTTTAAGTTTTAGGAAGAAATATTACAAACACATTTATACATTTGATAGATGCTTTTATTCAACATGACTTATACTGCATTCAATGTACACTTTATTTTGATCATTTTTCTCTTTCCTTGGGAATTGAACCCATAACCTTTGCAATTCTAGCACCATGCTATAATGTTAAAGCTACTGGAATAAATATCACACATGTAGTGTAGTTGCGCATTTGCCAGACACCCTTACTCACAATGACTTGCATTGCATTCGATGTACACCTTTTATCAGTTTTTGCTCTCCCTGGGAGTTGAACCCATGACCTTTGCATTTCTAGCACCATGCTATACTGTTTACGCTAAAGGAAAAAATATCTCACATATATTTACGCATTTGCCAGACACTTTTCTTCAAAGTAAAATTAAATAGCATTTATTATAGAAGTGAGATCAATTCCTACTTAGTCTGGGAATCAAACCCATGATGAACATTGTATTGCTCTTAAATGCGTTTAAGATTTAGGAAGAAATATTACGAACATATTTACACAATCGATAGATGCTTTTATTCAAAGTCACCTACATTGCATTCAATTTACACTTTTTTTTAATCCGTTTTTGCTTTTCTTGGGTATTGAACCCATGACCTTTGCATTTCTAGCACCATGCTATACGTGTAAAGCTACAGGAATCAATACCACACATTTGCCAGACACTTTTATTCAAAGTGACGTACATTGCATTCAATGTACACCTTTTATCGTTTTTTGATCCCCTTGGGAGTTGAACCCATGACCTTTGCATTTGGAGCACTGTGCTATACTGTTTATGCTAAAGGAAGACATTTCACACATACGTATATTTGCCAAACACTTTTATCCAAAGTGACTTGCATTGCATTGATGTACATATTTTTCTATGGTTTTGCATTCCCTGGGAATTGAACCCATGACCTTTGCAGTTCTATCACCATGCTATACTGTTTACGCTAAAGGAAGAACTATCACATATATTTATGCATTTACCAGACACTTTTATTCAGAGTAAATTACATTGCATTTAGTATAGAAATGTGATCAATTCCCACTTTGTCTGGGAATTGAATCCATGAACATTGAGTTGCTGTTGCTGTTTAAGCTTTTAAGCATTTGATGGATTATTCAACATGACTTACACTGCATTCATTGCACACCTTATTTTTTATCAGTTTTTGCTCTTCCTGGGAATTGAACCTATGACCTTTGCATTTCTAGTGCCATACTGTAATGTTAAAGCTACAGGAATAAATATCACACATATATTTATGCATTTTCCAGAAACCTTTATTCACAGTGACTTACATTGCATTCGATGTACACTTTTTATCAGTTTTTGCTCTCCCTGGGCATTGAACCCATGGCCTTTGCATTTCTATAGACATGCTATGCTCTTTAAGCTAAAGGAATAAATATCACACATACAATTTTTATGCGTTTTTGCTTTCCCTGGCAATTGAACCCATGACCTTTGCATTTCTAGCACCATGCTATACTGCTTAAGCTAAACCAATAAATGTCACACATATATGCATTTGTAGGACGCTTTCATTAAATTAAAAAATATTACCCTATACATCAATGCATTTGCCAAACTATTTTATTAAATTTATGATTACATTTTTATTTTTATTTTTACTTACATTGTTCACATTTGATCAGTTTCTACTTTTCCTGGAAATCGAACCCATGATCTTTGTGTTGCTGTCACTGTTAAAGGTGCTGTATGTGTTTTTGACTCTTCTAAAGCATAAAAATACCATGCTATGTTTGCAGATATTTCAGAAACATGCTAAGTGAACATTCTTGTTTATCTGAAAAACAATGCTAAAGTCAGATATATAAAGATATATAAAGTCTTTGTTTTGGTCATTTAACCCGCCCAATGCCAGTTAGCCAATTATATTTCAGCACCCCAGGTTGCCTTGGTGGAAAACAGCATTTTTTATTCAGTCAGTCGTAAAGGCTCTCAAAGTGCGTGTCCGTGACTAAAATGCAACCTCCGTTGGACCGTAGCAGACTCTGAAATGAGACACAGATTCAGAGTTCCAAATGAGGTGTTAATTACGCAGCAAATAATATAAATATTATGAACGTAAACATAAAGTGAGCAGGTTATATTATAACCCCGTGTCCAAACAACATGTTAATTTGGCTGTTGGCACCAGACGAAACACGACAGAAATTTAAATACAGCCATTCAGAAGCACAGAATAGTGCACTCACTGCACTCCAACAAAAAGGTAAGGTTTATAATTTAATGAATACATATTAAACCTTTTTAACTTTATTAAATGTAGATGCTGAATCACTGATATGTGTTGGTTTACACTAAGTCACAGTTCTAAAGTTCAATTTCAAACTATTTATTTTATTTTCAAGATTTCAGTAGTATGGCAATAAATGTCATGTAAAATGCCATTCAAACTCACATTATCAGCATTCAACACTGAATAAAGCACATGAAGTGTACCTGAGAAGATCACAGTTTATCGTGTTGTTCAGCTGCAAGAAATAAAATATCAATTTCAGGTGTTGTTTAGGACAAAAACTCCTTTTAATATGAAGAATATTCATTTTAGTGTGCCTTTTGCTTTTATTTAGAACACAACTTAAATCAGCCTTTAGGCTCTATGGTCAGGCTCGCTTTTGTCAATCTGGCAACCTGCGCTTGCATGTGCTTTGAACCAGGCATGCAATACCTAATTCAACCACTGGGTGTCAAACTTACATACTGCACCTTTAAATGTGTGTAAGCTTCAGAAAGAAATATCAAAAACATATTTATTCAGCATACCTTTTATTTCATATCCATGGAGTCATTCTAGGGCTATATATACTTGCAAAATAAAAGAAAGATTTGCAAACAAAAAATAAAGTATTGAGCAAAAAATGAACAGATGCAAATCTCCAAATATCTCAAAGCAAAAATACATTTTTGAGAAATAAAAATTAATTTTTATAACAAAAATAAAGAACTGCAAAGTGAAAATTAGGTTTTGAGAAATAGAAATTAAATTTGCAAATAAAAAAAGAACTGCAAATAAAAATCAAGCAGTGCAGATAAGCTAAAATATTTGCAATTAAGCAAAAAACTATATATATTTGCAAAACATTTTTATAGCATTGCCTTTACAAACCAAACGTTACAAGGAAACTTGGGTGTTTATGACAGGCTTAGACCTACTGGGCTGTAAGACCACCTTGGTGATACTGTGTCTCCGGCTGATGACGTTGCTTAAATGGATGCAGGTCCACGCCTGCCTTAAATGCCCTTGACTCCGTTCCTTGTCAAATCAGGGCCATGAAGTGAAATGTGCAGAAAAGTGAAATGCAACAGAAAACAGCCTTTCAAACTCAAGATTGATTAAAAAACAAATCAAAATGAGGATTGCAATTGACTGGACAGGATTGATAAAGGCAATGCTATAAAAAATGTTTTGCAAATATATATAGTTTTTTTATTGCAAATATTTAATTAGGGTTTTTTATTAGTTTTTTATTTTTATTTTGCAAGTATATATGGCCCTAGATTGTCTCCATAGTACTTTTTCCATTACAGGGCTGTATATACTTGCAAAATAAAAGAAAGTTTTGCAAACAAAAAAAAGTATTGAGAAAAAATAAATGCAAATCTCCAAAAATTGCAAAGCGAAAATCAATTTTTGAGAAATAAAAAATAATTTTGATAACAAAAATAAAGAACTGCAAAGGGAAAATTAGGTTTTGAGAAATAAAAATACATTTTGGTAGCAAAAATATAGAACTGCAAATAAAAATCAAGCAAAAAAAAAGCCTATATATATTTACAAAACATTTTTATAGCATTGCCTTTACAAAACCTGTCCAGTCAATTGTAATGCTCACATTGATTTGCTTTTTGGTCAACCGTGAGTTAGCGAGGCTGTTTTCACTTTGCACTTTACATTTCTGTGCATTTCACTTTGTGGCCCTGATTTGACAAAGGGGCGGAGTCAAGGGAACTTAGGCATTTACGGCAGGCCCTGACCTGCTTCCATTTAAGGGCGTACTCACACTATACTATCCAAACCGTGCTCAGGCCAGTTTTCAGGTCATTCATTTTCAATGGGAGATGGTGGCAATAAGCAGCGAGGAGCAGCGCGGCGCATCTTCGCCGGTGTGGGCGTCGAGGAGAGTTGAAATCAAGTCAACTTTATGGTAATGAGCTGTGATGCGGTTCAACGGCAAGCAATCAGAATGTAGAAGTCCACCGCTTGAGAGGAGTCCAGAGAACACGGTCACTGTGAACTTTGATTCCGAACACAGTTGTTCCACAGGGTTTTAATATTACGGTCGCTGGATTTCCAAGTAGTTGCAATGTTTTTCTTACAGGAAATAACATTAAAAAGTTACTGGCGAGTTACTGATGTGCTTCAATGTTATATATATTACTTTCTTTAAAAAAAGCGGGAATCTCAGGCGACAATACAAAACAGTATTGCTGCTTCAGAATGTTTCAGACATATGGACACATTGGATAATTAAGTGGAGCAAAGCCACACCACATGCAACTAGACCTTCTGTAGTTAAATGAATTTGATAAATAAGTGTGCCACATCTTCATGCTAGAAAGCATGTTTCATGCGGGAATGTAACTGATATGACATTCTGCAATGGCCCCTTTAAATACGAGATCAATGTAGCGAATTTTGACGCTCTCGCCGCCGGAGCTGAAGACAGACAGCGTTGTCACCAGAGTGGCAAGAGCAACCTTTGACGCTCTCGCTGCTTTTGGTGTGAACATACAGTAATTCCTGCAGCACGAGGACTTTATGGTAGTTTATAAGCATTAAAAATGGCTGATTTGCAAAATATTAGACTGCAAGTCACCTCATCCCAAATGACTAAACCAATATAATTAAAGAAATCTCTACTTTGCTGAGCGAGAGCGCTTACTGAACAGCGAATCATCGATGACGCAAGCGTGCCCAGGCCGAATGTAATTTGAGTGCGGGTCATCGGGGGAGATGGGAGGGGGGACAAGCGTGCTTCAGCCCGGTTCAAGGCAACAGTATGCCCTAAACAACGTCATCACCTGGAGATACAGTATCACCGGGGTGGTCTTAGGCCGTACTCACACTATGTACAGTTGCCTTGAACCGAGCCAAAGCACGCTCCCCCCCCCACGTCTCCCCCTGCGGCCCGCACTCACATTACATTCGGGCCTGGGCACACTTACGTCATCGATGATGCGCTGTTCAGTAAGCGCTCCCGCTCAGCACAGTGGAGATTTCTTTAGTTATATCGTTTAAGTGGTTTGATATGCGGTGACAGTCAAATATTCACTGAACAGATCAGCCACTTTTGACACTCATAAACAATCATAAAGTCCTCTCGCTGCAGGAATTAGGAAGTTTGTTGAAGGCGCAGCTGTCGTGCAGTGAGGGGTTTGCATCTTTAATAATCTACGACAGTTTGCGTTCATTGAACAGTACGAATTATTAATTAAATAATTAATCCATATGAAACAGTCCCTTAAAAGTCACGTCTCGATTTCAGTTTCAGGCTCAGGCACGCTTGCACTCACACTGTAAGGGTACCGCGCCTGAGCCCAAGTGAACCATGCTCAGGCCCACCTCTTCCAACCGGGCCAGGGCCGCCCAAGTGAACTGTGCCTGAGCCCGATTCAGAGCACTCACACTTCTCAAACGGTTCGGGAAAGGGGTCTGGGCACGGTTCGGATAGTATAGTGTGAGTAGGTCCGAGCCTGCCATAAACGGCCAAGTTCCTTTGACTCCGCCCCCTCGTCAAATCAGGGCCACAAAGTGAAACGGGCAGAAATGTGAAGTGCAAAATGTGAAAACGGACTAGCAAACTCACCGTTGACTAAAAAGCAAATCAAAATGAGCATTAAAATTGACTGGACAGGTTTTGTAAAGGCAATGCTATAAAGATATATTAATATATATATATATATATATATATATATATATATATATATATATATATTTTTTTTTTGTTTATTTTTTTCAAAATTTCATTTTTATTTCTAAAAATAGAAATTACCAAAATTTATTTTAATTTCTTTCAATTTTTGGAGATTTGCATTTATTTTATTTATTTTTCTGCTCTATATTTTTTGGCTGCAAAACTTTCTTTTATTTTGTAAGTATATATGGCCCTAGATGGACTCCTTAGTAATCAAACCAATGATATACTGTTGAAGCAACAGGAAAAAACATCACCCGTGATTGAAAGTTATTTGAACAGAATCTCTTTTGCTATTTTTCAGCCTGCTGTTTCTTATCCCCTTATCTCCTGATGCATTTTCAAGAGAGATATTGGTTATATATGATTGCGTTACATTTGGAGTGATCATAATAGCATGAAATTGTCGTAACAAGCTGTCTTCTTACATGAGAACAGACACACACAGAAAAGAGAAAAGAGCCGGAGATACAGATAGCAAGCCTGTCAAGGACTGCAATAGATAAGCGGCTCTGTCAGCATCTGTCGCCGTATAGATAGCTCGATAAAATGAGAGAAATCCTATACCTGCTCGGTAATCAAAGAGAAAAAGTGGTGATTAAAAGCTTCGTGTTCTCGGATCGGTGATAACCTAAGAGGTTTTCCATAATGCTCAATCAGTTCCAGAGCCCAGCTCCCTCTGAATATTTATTCTACTCCTTTCTTTTGAAGTCTTGCTCATCGTCTCCCAAGATGGAATGAACATTCACCGCACAGCCACTTTTCATCACTTAAAGTGCTGCGAAATCCATTAGTATCCTCTGTTATTGCCTCGGCGTGTGTAATGAAGGTAACATCTACTGGATGTATATGAACTTGTGTGAGTGGGTGAAAGAGAGAGAAAGAAGACAGATAGAGCACTTCAAAGCACAATAAGCTGGTCGGAGTCACCCAGGTTTACGTTAGGACATCTATTCAGAAAGAAACTGCTGGAGTGAAACTACACTCAGACCTGTTGATACAGACAATAAGCAGTGGAGGAAAAAGGTCAAGCATGTATGATCTTCAGTAGTGCGTGACTTTCTGTGGAAGACAGAATATGAGCATCCGCTTGGGGATTTGTTGGTGATTCAGACTGATTTGGATCTTACTGACTCACGTATTCAATGCATGCTTAGAATATGATGCATGAGTTGCACTGACCTCATTTATGACACTTTTTTTGTTCTGTCCAGCACAGTGTGTTCCAGGGAAGAAAGTCATACGAGTTAGGAACAGCATAAGGTTAAATGAGAAACGAACTTTCAATCATGGGAGATTTCTGTAAAGCTCATAATGCAATTTATATCTCTATCCTGTGTGTGTGTGTGTGTGTGTGTGTGTGTGTGTGTGTGTGTGTGTGTGTGTGTGTGTGTGTGTGTGTGTGTGTGTGTGTGTGTGTGTGTGTGTTTGATTGTCTGTTTGTTTTACATTTTTATACTTTTTAAATATTTCCCTAGTGATATTTAACAGAGCAAGGACATTTTTTTACAGAATTTCTTCTTATATTTTTCTTCTGGATAAGATCTGATTTCTGGTATCACTTTATTTTGATGGTCCATTTGAGTATTAGTAGACTGTCTGCTCCATATCTGTTGATATGCTTCTTCAACAGACATTTAACTGACTATAATAAAACTTTGCAAGTACATGTCAACTTACACTAACCCTAAGTTATAAGTTAGTGCACTAGTATAATAAGTGCACTGTAAAAACAATTCATAAATTTACAGTTTACTTCCAGCAGCTGGAGTGCCGGGGAAAAAAAAGAAGTTAAGTGTACTGTAAAATAATAGAGGTTGAATTACAATTATTTTTTTTATATTTAAATTTAAGGAAATTTCTGTAATTTAATGTCTGTTATTTTACGGTAAATTTCTGTAATTTAATGTCCGTATTTAACAGT
>CAIGQZ010031581.1:611697-648540 GCA_903798205.1 Danio tinwini | reverse complement strand
ATAGATAGATAGATAGATAGATAGATAGATAGATAGATAGATAGATAGATACTGTAGATAGACAGACAGATTTTTATTTACTATGCAGCAAACAATACTGTGTTTTGAATTTAACTATTTGAACATTTGTATTTGAACATTAGAGTTATGACTTTTTCTCTGTTCATTTCTGCGGTTGATTAAAGATGTGGGAGAATAAAATATAAGATTTTTGTCAGAATTGTGAATATAAACTCAAATTTGAGAAATTATGTTGTCATTTTAATACTGAAGTTGTGATTTTTAAGAAAGAAATTAATTATAAGAACCATTTATAACTTATAATCGATAATTTATTTATAACTTCAAATCATAAATAGTTTTTTTTGCACTTTGTCTTGTAATTCTGACTTTTTTTTTCCCCTCAGAATTGCAAGAAATAAAGTCAGATTCGCTAAATTAAAAAGTCTCCTATTAGTTGCTAAAAGTTATAAACTTTCAATTTATATACAATATTTAATATTTTAATAAAATAAAAAGATTAGAGAAGTCAGAATAGTACTATACAAACTCAGGGTCACACTTTAAGTTAAGATACAAGTCTTGCTATAAAACAGACTTTAAATTAAGTGCTAATTTGCTACTTAATATGTATAGTTGGGTTTGGGGATGTAGAATAAAATCATATAAGTGCTATTTACTGTCAATTTCTTGATAATAAGCATGTAATAAGCCAGTAGTTAATAGTGGGAATTAGTACTTAAACTAAAGTGTTACCACATTCAGAATTGTGGGATATAAACTCAACATTCCCTCTCATGTTTTAATTTATATATTGCAATTTAGAAATTAACATAAGTGTTTGCTCATAATTTTGACTTTATTGCACACAATTTCAAGTTTAAGCTTTGTCTAAATAATTTTTCCCTTTTAAATTGTTAGCTATAAACTTCTGAGAAAACAAGTCAAAACTGCAAAACCTTAAGTAGTAATTGGAAGATATGTAATTTCTTTCTTTGTTGTTCTTTCTGTATTAATTTTGAACACAGTTTCAAGTTTAAGCATTCTCTAAATATTTTTTTCTTTTAAAATTGTGAGAAATAAACTTGCTAGAAAACAAACTAGAGACAAACTAGTTGTTAGAATTTAATTTTTTCTTTGTTGTTTTCTCTGTATTAATTTTGACTTTATTTTGAAGAGAGTTTCAAGTTTTATCTTTCTCTAAATAGTTTTTGCTCTAAAATTGAGAGATATAAACATGAGAAAACAAGTTGAAACTGCAAGATATAAACTAGTTTTAAAATCTTGCAAGAAAATAAATCACAATTGCATGCTTTTTCCAAGTTTAAGCTTGCTCTAAATATTTAGTTTGCTCTAAAATTGTGATTATAAACGCAAGAAAACAAGTTAAAACTGCAAGACATAAACTGGTAAAGGCATAAAAATAAATCAGAATTGCATGCTTTTTCCAAGTTTAAGCTTTCTCTAAATATATAATTTCTTCCTTTAATATTGTGAGATATAAACTTGCGAGAAATAAACTAGTAATTGCACAAAAATAAATTAGAATTACATGTTTTTTCCAAGTTTAAGCTTGCTCTAAATATTTTTTTCTTTAAAATTGTTTGAGATAAACTTGCGAGAAGTCAAAACTTCGAGACAAACTAGTAACTGCTAAAAATCTGAATTTTGTTTTGAACACAATTTCAAGTTTAAGCTTTCTCTAAATATATATATATATATATATATTTTTTTTTTCCCCTTTAATATTGTGATATAAACTTGCAAGAAATAAACTAGTAATTGCATGCAAATAAATTCGAATTGCATGCTTTTTCCAAGTTTAAGCTTGCTCTAAATATAAATTTTTTCCTTTAAAATTGTGAGACATAAAGTTGCAATACACAAACTAGTAATTGCAAGAAAATAAATCTGAATTGTATGCATTTTCTTTGATAGTTTTATCTGTATCGTGAGATGCAACGTCAGACTTGTGCGAAAATCTAATTACCTTTTCATTCACCGGCGGAAACGTGTTTTTTTGTTTTTTTTTTCAGAACAGAAGTGCGAAGCCACCAGCTGAGAAGCAAAGCTGTGAGTTTCTATGGCGAAGCTGCAGAGCGGCTGGAGCTGGAGCTCTTTTAGCGGTCACTGTCCCTTTAAGAGTGCGCGCTCTAGGGTGGCGCTTTCCTCCGCAAGGGCTTCTTGATATTAATAGTGTTGGTGTCTTGAAACTGACGTAATGCTTGGAGTCTGAGGTCCTGACAAGCGATAACATTTCTGATAAAGAACTGAGATCACTGCAAAAACCAGCCTCCTTTTTTCCACCCCAGATTCAGGCGTTTTTTTACTATCAAACACAGTCTCCCAAGATTTCACGTGTACAGGAGCAATTCGCAATCTTACATCCCCATAAAAAGAAATCATTGCCCGAGATCAACAAACAAACAACACAAAGACGCTTCATGGCTCACGCCAAAGCTCCACCATCTTTCAGACTGCAAAGACTATTGCAATTTAATCAACAGGTAAGGAGAAAGCGAATCAATGAGCATTGCGATCACGGCAGAAGAACGATGTGCGTTTTAGCCTGTAGTTCCTGATGTCTTTTAGGGGTGAATGTTATGTAATGTTGAGAGAAGGGCGAAGGGATTTGCTGCTGATGAATCAGTTGAGTGCTACTACTTTGCAATTGCAAAAAAACAAGAGCGGATTTCGGCGTGCCATTCGCGAAATTGTCGCCAATTTAAATCGTAGCTCCCAGTAGATTTTCTTAGAGGTATTTTGTTCTCCTTCCCATTTCTTTTCAGCCATTTCACGCCGTGTTGCAACGCGTTTTGCGCAAGATTTTATCCAGAATGTAGTAATAATGTAAGCCGCGACCGAGGCGCATTGTTTATGTGTAAACCGGCGCGCTAAAGTAGCTAATGGCTTCACAACTCAAGTTACACAAAGTTTCATCCAGTGTGTAGGCTACTGTTTTTGCGTAAATGATGCTTCGAGCTGAATGGCGCTTTCCACACAAACTTCGAAAACTTTCCGTAACTGATGTACGATAAGAAAACGCGTAGGCATGGCAACGCGCTGAACGTTACACTTCATTTTCCACACACAAAGAAGCTCGCAGTTGTTTACATGACAGTCCGCGGATCTTAACAGGCTTTTTAATCGCTATTTTGCTGGTTTTGTAGTGAAAAGATCTGTTCTTCGAGGCGATGGAGACGCGCGGCACGTTTCTGAGGAAAACTTTGTGGATAGCGGTAACTGACTATGTGGGTATTTTCCTCATTTGGATGTTTCTTTGTTAACCTGTAACTCGTGGGAAAAGTTTTCTGTATTTGTTTTAGCGTCTGTGTGGACAACTTTCGCACTTAGGTGTGTTTTTGGGGGGCTGTAGTTCACAAAGTTTCTTGTGGCGTGACCATAGTGGCGTGATGGAGCTTATCACTCTCTCTCTCTTTCTCTAAAACAAAACTTTTTCGACTGGAGGAATTTCAATAAGTCTGCTTTAATCCGCTAATATGAAGGCATGTGTGTGGACTGTGTACATTTTCTATTGACATATACAGTCGTCGTTTTCCCCTTATCTTTTTTCTTTCTGATGTTATCAGACGAAAGTCAGTCAGACAGTAGGAACATATTTAATATGTGTTTTGTAGATATTCGTTGTGTATGTCGTAAGTAACTGTATTTGACTCCTCAGTTCTGCAACTGTGGTTATGTTTCCAGTTAATTTGGTTTTACAGTCACTTTCACATTAGATGTCATTAGTAACTTCAAGTGGGTGGAAAGAAGTATTTATCTCAAAGCTGATAAAATCACCCACACTTCACTAGAGCGTAACCTGTATCTGATTGTTGAAGATACAAAATCCCATGTTGGTTCCAGTAGATGAGTTTGCGATGTTTCCTGTAAACTCTGAAAGTTGCCACACTCGGGCAGTCTGGAAATGATATGTTCTTTTTTCTTACTAAAATCGTTTGTTGGTAAAAGTTTCTTAATGACAAAGCCAGTGCAGGCAAATGCAGGTCATCATATAGAGAAACTCACAACTGTAAACATAGTTTCACATACAGTCAACAGGGAACCTCAGCTCTGTCATCATCACGCGTCTACTTAATTCACTTCAACAATTATGATTTTCGCTTGGATCAGAAGATGAAAAACAAAATGTCCATCTGTTTGGAATATTTTTTTTATTTCGTGTGCATCGTAAACATTAATTCAAAATTAATTTTATTTTGCGATCCCTTCTACATTGGCTTCTCGCTCTACGCAGAAGAATAAGATCCACATGAGTTGTCTGATAAGGCGCGTTTGAAGTGATTGAAAAGCTTGAGGTGTATTTGAAATGTAAATGACTCCACATCTGTGAGCTCTTTGGAGAGAGGCAATAGATCAGCGCTGTATAGTCAGGAACTTTACGGCTGACAAATGAATTTGGGCCTTGGTGGAGGGAGAAAGCAGCAGTGGGGGTCTTCCATTTGTTCTTGGTGGCTTCTGAGTTTGCACAACTTCTTTTTGGGCTAACTTCTTGCCGCACAGAGATTTGCCACTTGTGTCCCCACAGCAGATTCATGTGGTGTTGGTGCTGCTGAATGGAGAAAATAAATTGCAGGGGACAATTTTCTTTCTTTCTGTCTTTTTTTTAAAGACAGAGATAGAGAATGGATCGCATTAAGATATTAAATCCAGGTGTTTGCTTGCAAAGAACACATTGTAACTAGACTTCAAAACATTAACTTTTCTTGCTTGTTAGAAAATGTACTCAAACCAGATGATTATTTTTGTATGCCTTTTCTAATTGGTTGCAACTCAAACAAACCTATAAAAAAACTTTAGTTTTTATTACTATTTTTCATAATTAAACTTAAACTAAATCATTAAAATATATATATTTTTAATTGTCATTTTTGGGAACTGCATATTACTATTTTCCACTCTCTATATGCAAAGAGACAAGTCTGCAAACTCCCATCAGTGCCCGTGTTTTGAAATGACGCATCAGTGACTTTATAGAAATTCCTTTTTGTTTAGTGTTTTTGTGGTTAGAAATCTCCAAACACGGGAGACGGGAAACTTTAGAATTGTCTTTGTAGCCGCCAGATGAAATGCCAAGGTTTACACAGAGACAGCACTTAATAATTGGTACCCTTAAAAGCTTTTCTAACATATATTTGATTTAGCCTGCATATGAATAGCGAGTCTTTTTCCCTCCGGATTTTCTAGAATAAAAGAGCTGCGGTTCACAGAGGTCGTCCCTTGTCTCGTCATATGCTTTTCATCCTGTTTTTAGCTGTGTTTTGAAGTCACTAAATGGCTCTGGATGTGTGCTATAGACATGCTATGGTGAGTTATACCAGAGATATTGTCGTGTTTTAGTTATTTTGCTAAACTTTCATGCATTGTGAATAGTTTTGATGATAAATTTGCTAACTAGGAGGAAAGTGTATATTTTGTGTGTGAGTGAAGTCACTCGGGGCGGTTTATGAATCTAACATTGAGCTAATCTGAATTAAGAGCTTTGAGTTTATGTGTTTCTTTTGTTAGGAGAAATCTTGTTCTCTTTACCTTTTTTTTTTTCTCACACCCTGTGTGTGAATGAAACATGCACTTTGACATGGGCTGTCGATAGGCATGGGACGATAACCATTTTTAAGGTATACCGCTGTTTGGAAAAGTCAAGGTTTTTTTTTAGGACAACAGTATCTTCAGCAGAAAAAAATATCCAAATATGCTGTTTTAAATAGTAAATAAATCTGTGTTTTTGAAACTAATGAAGACAGCAGAAGTCAAGGATTCATTTGAATTATTTAACCTCACATGTTTACTGCTCTAAAATATTATAAATCTTTCAAAAAATTAAATATATTGTTTTCAAAGGGGGAAAAAGTTTTTATTTTTACTCAGACATTTAAAAAGAAGATATTTTAGAGCAGTGATCACAAAACCGTGAAACCGTGATATTTTTATCCAAGGTTATCATACCATCAGAATCTTATAACGGCCCATGCCTAGGTGTCGAGGACAGTCGGAACAATTTTTTTTTTCTGTTTTACATATTTCCCAAATCATGTTAAACAGAGCAAGGAAACTTTTACAGTATGTGAGATAATATTTTTTCCTCTAGAGAAAGTCTTATGTGTTTTATTTCGTCTAGAATAAAAGCAGTTCTCAATTTTTTAAACACCATTTTAAGGACAAAATTATTAGCCCCTTTAAGCTAATTTTTTTTCAATAGTCTACAGAACAAACCATCATTATACAATAACTTGCCTAATTCCCCAAACCTGCCTAGTTAACTTAATTAACTTTAAGCCTTTAAATGTCACTTTAAGCTGTATAGAAGTGTCTTGAAAAATATCTAGTCAAATATTATTATTATTATATATTATTTACTGTCATCATGGCAAAGATAAAATAAATCAGTTATTAGAGATGAGTTATTAAAACTAATATATTTAGAAATGTGTTGAAAAAACTTCTCTCCCTTAAACAGAAAACGGGAAAAAAAATAAACAGGGGGCTAATAATTCAGGGGGGCTAATAATTCTGACTTCAACTGTACTTTGTCATGTAAAGAAAGCTTTAGCTTCAATGTATATTTATTAGTATTTTATTTTAAGGGCTCATTTTTTTACAAGTCACAGCTGAAGAGCGTTTAAAAACTCTCCCAGATAAGAGACGGTTTGGGTCTCTGACTCTGTCAGATCTGTTTGACATCACTTGTTAGGCTAATTATGTGGTGTGTAATATTTTAGTGGTTAGCGTACATCTGGTAAAGTTTGCTGACTGAAAACGGTCGTATTCCCAGTAGTAGGCTGCACTGCGAACGGAGAAAAGAAATCAAAGTTCCCCTAAATCTTCTTTCTTACTCATTGACGACTCTTTTTGAGGAATTTAAAAACTTTCAGTTGTTTAAATGGTAGACCTTTTATTGGTGTGGTTTTTCAGAGCTAGCGCTTCCCGTTAGGTTTAGTGTTTCATATGAACTGGCTTTGCTAAAGTTAGAGCATCAACAAGTATTTATTGTGAAACACAAAACTTGTTAGCCTAGCTTTCGGTGCTCGGCTTCATATCATAAAACTTTCAGATCAGATTTTTGAAGAAAACTTTGAGAAAGTTTTGAGCTTCGATCCTTCAGC
Organism: Danio tinwini; assembly: GCA_903798205.1. Taxonomy (NCBI): domain Eukaryota; kingdom Metazoa; phylum Chordata; class Actinopteri; order Cypriniformes; family Danionidae; genus Danio; species Danio tinwini. The sequence continues at coordinate 641,416 of CAIGQZ010031581.1, read as the reverse complement.
AGTGTGCCCTCTTTCTCTCCAGCCCGTTCGGAGTTTAGTTTGTCTGCTGATCCTCCTGTCCTCCGGCCCCTCTGGAACGCAGATGAGTCAGTTTAGCCGTCTTTTTCTTTCTCTCTTTTACTTTCTATCGTGGTGTGTGTTCTTTTTACCTCGCAAACAGGTTGCTTTTTTTGTCAATTTTTTTTCCCTCTTTTCGTCTCACGGTGGCTGAACGCTCTCCATCTGTGTGGTCTGGAGGCTGGTGTGGTTGACTATTGCTAACCTGACACAGGTTGGACAGAATGAGTCGAAGAAAAGATTTGCGGCGGGGGGGGGGGGTTTCCCTGGGGGGGGGGGGGGGGGGGGGGGGAGTTTTCCTTGAGAATGTTTGTTTTCCTGTTTCCAATTTGGTCGGCCAGAGGGCCTGTACTGTCAGAGCTCCCATTCATGAAAGCTGCTGTCAGACTGCCTGAGTACATGACACAGGATTTCTCTCTGCTCTTTTTGTGCGTCTATTGCGGTTTCTGTTACACCTTTTGAGCTTCTTCCAAGAGCTTTTTTTATTGTTCAATTAAAAGTTTTTAATTTGTGAGTACGTGCTAACTCTCCTCCTTATATTGAAGTACACAAAACACGTCTTTATCACTAAACGTGTGTGCTTTTGTTTCAATACAGTGATCGAGAAGATTGGTGTGGTGTGGTCACCCATCGCGTACAGGATCATCTGCACCTGTGAGATCTTCTAAGAAAAGGAAGTACAGGACGGCGCATTTCACAAGCAACGCACGTAGAGCGAGCAAACTTTTGTGGAGAAAGAAATGGAATGATTCCCAGGCCGGAATGGATGTGGAATAAAGGATACCTCGGAGGGCTCCTTAGGGAAGGGTCTTTGGATACTCTGCCAGCTTTGATAACCGCCTCCCTGTTGGATTTGAGTGAGATAATGCTATAACCCAATGCTTAACAGAGGTATGTATATATGTGCGATTTGTGTTTACAAAAATGCAGGGATTTCTTGTGGCGTTGTGGCTTTTGATGCAAGTCGTGTTGTACATCTACTAAACTAATATGTTAGATTAACGGCAAAAACTTTAGTTTGTGTGTGTGTGTGTGTGTGAGGTTGTTGTAGCTTTATTTATGGTAACTTTTAACCCAGTCTTCCTGTAGTTCAGGCCAGTAATCTAGACCGCTAGATAGCTCAAGCTGTTAGACCGCTTTGATCTTCAGTAAGGCCATCATCCCCTGCTTTGGCGTTTATTGCGTGGAACAGTAGAATTTACTGACTTACTTTCCTCTGACTTTTTTTGACTATCCGTGAGTTTTCTCTAGGGTAATAAGATAGGCCACACAAGCAGTATTTTTGAGTCTGGGGGGGGTTTCTTTGAGCTCTACATTTGTGGACCAGGTGATACTGTGTTCTGGTATTCTTCTCTGCCACTGTGTTTGTGGATCGCTGGATTTGACAGACTTCCTTTCAGGAGATTTTTCTGCATCGCTCATAAAAATGAGCGCAGCTTGATTTTACAACTGCTTGATTTTGTGTTTAGTTCTTGGTAACGTTGTGACCAAGAAATGTAAGCACTTTAGATTAGGTAACATTATTTACCATTGCGTAGAAGCATGCATATTGCTATAAAACTGGCTCTGTATTAGTACTTATAAAGCAAATATTATTTCCTTAATATGCAAGACCACATTTTTGATTCTTGAATCATGCAATATACTTGGTCAGCTTCTTGCTGTCAGATAATTTAGGTTTTTACTGATGGCAAACTGTTATAAGTGAATGCGTTCTCTAATCTAAAGTTTATTTTTTGAGATGCTTTTGAGTTAGTTGGTTTAGTGTTTCAAGCTTGTTATGATCATATTATGATGCTCTTTATTAATGCTTATAAAGCAACTTTTAATGTCTTAATTTGCAAGAGCGCATTCTTTTTTGAACCATACCCTATACTTCGTCAACTACCGCCTTGCTTGCTGTTAAGTAATTTGGGTTTTTATTTTGGGAATAGTGTTATAAGTGAATGCGTTCTCTGATCTGAAGTTTATTTTTTGAGATGCATTTGAGTTAGTTAGTTTTTGTGTTTAAACATTGTTATGATCATATTATGATGCACTTTATTAGTACTTATAAAGCAAATATTATTGCCTTAATTTGCAAGACCACATTCTTGATTTTTTTTAACCATACTCTATACTTGGTCGACTACCACCTTGCTTGCTGTAAATTATGTTTTAGTTTATAAGGAAAACTGTTATAAGTGAGTGTGTTCTCTAATCTGAAGCTTATTTTTGAGATGCGTTTGAGTTTTGTGTTTCAAAGTTTTTATGAAGTTCATGTTATGATGCTCTTTATTAGTACTTGTAAAGCAAATATTATCGCCTTAATTTGCAAGACCACATTCTTGATTTTTTTTTTATCACCCTATACTTGGTCAACTACCACCTTGCTTGTTGTCAAGTAAATTAGGTTTTTTTTTGGGAATAGTGTTATAAGTGAATCTCTAATCTGAAGTTTATTTTTGAGATGCTTTTGAGTTAGTTAGTTTTTGTGTTTCAACGTTGTTATGATCATATTATGATGCACTTTATTGGTACTTATAAAGCAAATATTATTGCCTTAATTTGCAAGACCACATATACCCTATACTTGGTCAATTACCACCTTGCTTACTGTAAATTATGTTTTTATTTATAAGGAAAACTGTTATAAGTGAGTGCGTTCTCTAATCTGAAGCTTATTTTTGAGATGCTTTTAAGTTTTGTGTTTCAAAAGAGTTTTGTGATGCTTTTTATTAGTACTTATAAAGCAAATATTATCGCCTTCATTTGCAAGACCACATTCTTGATTTTTGAATCATACCCTATACTTCATCAACTGCCGCCTTTCGTGTTGTCAAGGTTTTTATTTAGGGAAAACTGTTATAAGTGAATCTCTAATCTGAAGTGTTTTTTGAGATGCTTTTGAGTTAGTTGATTTTTGCGTTTCAAAGTTATGATGCACTTTATTAGTACTTGTAAAGCAAATATTATCATCTTAATTTGCAAGACCACATTCTTGATTTTTGAACTATTCCATATACTTGATCAACTGCTTGCTGTCAAGTAAATTAGGTTTTTATTTAGGGAAAACTGTTAAAAGTGAGTGTGTTCTCTAATCTAAAGTTTATTTTTGAGATGCTTTCGAGTTAGTTAGTTTTTGTGTTTAAAAGTTGTTATGATGCTCATATTATGATGCACTTTATTAGTACTTAAAAAGTAAATATTATTGCCTTGATTTGCAAGAACACATTCTTGTTTTTTTTTGGTCAACTACCACCTTGCTTGCTGTCAATTAGGTTTAGCTTATTTTTATTTTATATTAGCTTATTTTTGAGATGCTTTTGAGTTTTGTGTATTAAAGTTGTTATAATGTTCATTTACATAGATACATCATAAATTGTCATAATTGCATTGTTTGGAAATACCCTTAACACTCCTTCTCAGTTGATTTGTATTAATTTTAAAGTAGCTTCTTGCTTTAATTTTTGGTTTCGAGCTAATGAACGCAGAAATGCAATAATCAAAACTTCTGAAAGCGGCTGCATTCTTTGCGGTCTGGGTTGCGAGCAGTAGTCCTTTTTAAATGAGGTAATCTGAGAGTGTGTCATAGCGGACTGTGCCGAAATGTATAATAAACGACCTGTAACGGCCAGTGATTAGGGGATCCTGTCTTTGTGAATGCTGCCACAGTGGAGATTTCTCTGGTGTGCCCTGCCGCTTCAGCAGATTTGCGTAATGTTAAACATATGCCATCTTCTCCAGTCTGGATTTCAGGGAGAAAACCTGCTTGTGTGCAAACATACACACTGCACTGGGGTGGTGCTAGATGGTTTTGGTTTGTGTTGTATTGCTTAGATGTGGGGGTGAAGCTGAATGGCAAGATTAACCCTACGAATTCTTCATCCAGAGCTCCAAGACCGGCTTCTAGGTCAAGGGTCATCTGAGATCCCTAAACGCTAATATGGGGTGTAGGGGCCCCTGATGGGGTTTGCTGGGTTGTAATGCAGTTGTTCTTTATGCTTTTTTCTGTGATTCTCTAAATCTTTAGTGTGATTTTGAGAATAGTATTGTTTTTTATTACTTTTGCGTTTTTTAATATTTTTTCTTATATTTTTATGTTTGATTAATATGAATCATAAATTAATCTGGATCAGGGGTGCCCAAACGTTTTCTTATAAAGGGCCAAAAACCAAACTTGATTGAGGCTAGTGGGCCGCAGTGTTAATTTTGACTGTAAATTTTGATTTAGTTTTGACTAAAATTTCATTTTAGTTTTTGTCATATTTTAGTCTTCTGAATCAGTTTAGTTTTAATCTAGTTTTAGTCAACTGAATTTCATAAGATAAATTTCGAACTTTACTCTTATGATGTTGTAATCACATCCAGCGTCTACTGTGAATCAGTTTTCAAATGTGTGTGTGCCTCATGCATCACACACCAAGATTAATTCTGATTGGATGTTTTCAAAAAATGTCACCAATCACATTCTCATCTCATTTTTATTAGTCTACGAAAATGTCAGTATATTTTTATTATAGTTGTAGACATCATCACTTAATTTTTATTTAGTTTTTGTTGGTAGAAACTAGGGCCGTTTGATTAATCAAAATTAAATTGCAATCGCGATTTAAAAAGTTTCGATTAGCTAATCGCAAGAGGCTGCAATATAAAAAAATATATGAGCAATTCCATGCAAATGTCAACCTTTTCACCAAAATAGAGAAACCAATTCTACATTTTTTGTGTAAGCAAGTATTTTACAGTACTTTAGAAATACTCAAAAATGTATCTGTCAGTGTTTAAAACTATTATATTTAATTTGCCAAAATCACACAAGTGGCAATTTCACAGGCGTCACATCCATAACAGAAAAGTGTCACATCCATAACAACACATTTCCCTTATAAAGACAAAAATATAAAATAAAATAAAATCAATCATGCTTGTTCTTTAGTGAGCTGACTCCTATCTGTTTGATTAGCATTGTTACTTTTGGGTTGTGCAGTTTAATTGACAGAATTTCTACAAAGTATGTTGTAGACTGAAAACTCACAAACTTTTGTTGTCACATCCATAACGCATGTTTATTTTCCTCATTGAAAGTATAATAACTGAACAGATTGATATTTTTTTTGCTCCCATAACTCTGTGGTTAGTTGTTTTAGAAAATATAAACAGATGTGTCAATATAATGCTAACGTTTACTTTCTATGTCACATCCATAATGCTGGTATTGCTCATATGTATTATTTAATTTCCCCTGCCTAGAGCTAATGCGTGACTGCCGTCTGTGTGTGATAGTCTTACTAGCCAATTGAGTGAGCAAAGTTTGTTGTGCCCAGTCAGAATTGCGCAACTGAACTATGCGGAACGCCCACAAAAAACAAACAAACAGATAAGTGGGATGATGGCATTTGCTACTTCAGAAGCGTTAATAGACAAATTAATATAAAAAACAGGACATCGGTAATAAGGCAATATTTTGGTTTCAAAGTCACAGACAATGAACAAAAACAGGTAATTTTTAAGAATTGTTGCCACAGCACGAGGAAATACAACAACCAGCACCTAAAAAAGCACTACATGCGGCTATATGAGGAGTGTCTTGCCAAAAAGTTAAATGAAAGTATTCCCAGTGACATTCAGTCTAGTAGCAAGCAACAGCAACGTACAATTTCAGAGTTGTTTTAACCATGCTAGTTTGCTGAGTGTTCTGTATTTTATAGTTGTTGTTTTTTTCTTGGTTTGTATAATAAGCTACACTATCTCCCTAATTTGAGTTCAACTTGTTTACGGAAAGGTAAAGTCATTTTCTTTGTGTGTACTGTTTTCTCTAATGAAAAATGAGTGTTTAATTTCTGAATATTTAAAAGCAAATTTCAATAAAAGTTGCAGTTAGTTAATATATTTTTAGTTCCTTTTTTAACTAACACTCACTGCATTTTAGCAGTAAGAATGGTACGATACAGATTATTGAGCTGAAGCTACAAAATTAAATTGCAAATCAAATCGAAATTGCAACATCTGTCAAAAAAAAATCGCAATTAGATATTTTCCCCAAATCGCACAGTCCTAGTATAAACCTGTTCATCACAAAAATTATGACGAAATATTTTTGTCAACAAAATTAACACTGGTGGGCCGAAGGTAAATATACTGTAGTTGCCATGGGCATTTTTTCTAGTTTATTTAATAATGTTTAGAAATGACCAGAAAACATTGCTTTATATTAACTAATATTTTTTTCTACATTTAATAAGGAACTTATTGCAATAAAAACAAATCTCATTTATAACAGAATAACACTCTCTCTGTTGAGTCATAGTATTTACATTTAAAAAAATCTGATAAATTTACAACATTTAATTGAAACATTTAATTTCAGTTCGCTTTTTTTGTATCTCAGAGATAAAACAAACAAAAACGTTTACGTCAAATTAGAAATGACGATCAAAGGTTACAATGGGCCACCTTTGGGCGTCTCTGATCTAGATGATTAGTAAGGTTAAGTTTATAATTACCCAGAAATTAAATTAGTTTTTTAGTTTCTACAGCATTGTTGCAGTCTAATAAGACCCCATATTCCTTGATATCCACTCTCTTTTATAAAATGTATTTTTAATTTGCTTTAAAACCATGCGTACAGACCAGACTAAAGCCCATAAATGCTAATTCATGGCTGTGTACAGTAGATGATTCTTCACTGTGATTTACTGATATTACACATTAGGCTGGTTCTGGTGTGTTTGCACTTAAGTAGCGTATATATATTTTCAAAACGATGACTTCTTGATCTCGTTTAATTGCATATAAGCTACAGTATAGGCTTTAGTCATCCTCATGTCCTTATAGGTTCAGGTGTTATGTGCTAGAGCATCTCTTTGACGCACATGCCCGTTTTTGGATATAAACATGGATTTATGCCATGAGTTAAAGCTTATGCTTATTACTTGTACCTTGCTTTGTATAATTTGGTTGAGTTATGGTGGGGAAATTTGAGTGGTCTGCATAGTTCTCCAGTAGGTGCCTGCGTGATGTATGGCATGCCAGTGTGCCGACGGAGGCAGACGGCCAAATGTTTTCATAATGTCCATTTAAAAGTCTGATTATTCGCCTCCACCGTTTCTCGCTTTTGCAGCGCACATAGAAAACTAGACTTTAATCAGCCATATATAGCGCTCAACCTTTAGTTTATTACCTTTAAGGAATATAATGGCACTAAGAAAAAGGTAAAAGTACATTTTAGGAAATAAACTTTTTTTTTGTCATGGAATTAGCATGCGACTGTGAACCGGTTGCCGCTGCAATGGAAATTCCACATCTATATGCGTTTCAGGCTTGCTAGATAAACAGCAGAGCCTTTACGAACTGAGAGGTGTCGGTCGTGAGTGTGCCTAATGAGACTTGCTAGTTTGATTCCAGTCTCAGCCTGTAAGAATACGGTAAGCTGAGTTATTACAGACTTTTGAGGGACTTGCAAAACGGCGGTAATGAGAGCGGACCGAGGCGAGAACCTGCTGGTGAATGGCGAGGACTGGGCTGTATCCGCCTGCCAATTAGCCCCATATTCCTCCACTCGTGTGGCACCTTCTTGCAGTAACCCCGAACCGGCACCGAACTAATCTAATTAGATGGAGAACACAAAAATTATCCTGGACCGCTGGCAGAATGCACAATAAGGGAGCAATTTATTCTTGCATGGTGTTAAGGAAGGAGGGGAACGGTTGAGTGCGGGCCTGTTGTTTTTAGTGGATTGTTTCAGTGAGGTCTGCTCCATATGGTGTTGGAAAAGGGGGGGAAACCCCAGAGAAGGGGGTAAATAACATGAGGGCAGAGAACTTTTGAGCGAAGCTGCAAAAACAAAACTTATCCAGTCAACCCTCTCTAAATTAAAGGGTAATGCCGAGCACACCGCACACTCAGGAGTTGTTTGTTTAAAAAGCCAAACTGCATTAATCAACGTCTTCATCTTCATCGCTAACAGCATGATTAATCTGCTGTTTTTCCTCCTCGCCATTCTTCTTTTCTCTCTTTTTTTTTTATAAAGTAATTGCCAATCCAATGAGCAGCTTTGACAGAGTGCTCCTGACCGCATTGTTCACACATTGAGTGATGCCTGCACAGCGTCAGTGCACAGCAATATTATGCTTTTGGTTCAAAGCCCAGGTTTAGTTGCATGGTGTAATGCAGATCACATTACTTGTTTCTGATACAATAATGCAGCTACTTCAACCCTCTGCAACAATTTGTGATTTTTCCTCCCCTCAGAAGCACCTTGTTGGCCAACTTTAGCATTGTTGAATAGCGCCCGGAGGCCATTGACAGGAGCCTCATGTATCCTGGCCGTGTCTTTGGCAAACACAAACAGTAGCCTTCTAAAGATCCCTCCATTTGTTTAGAGGAAGTCCCAGAGGCTTGTTACGATCCCCAACCCCCTTCTCTTGTGGCTATCAGATGTTTATCCTCTACAAGGAGGGCAATTTACAAATGTAAGTGTTGTCACAACACAGGAGGAGACAAAAGGTGTCACGTCAGGCAAGGATGCACGTCAGTGTCGGAGCGCCATTCTGTTGCAGATTAGTAGGGTTCAGGTGAATGTGGTTTTAATGTTGTGGGGAGAACTGAGGCCTGTCAGAGTGGCACAGCTACTGTTTGTGTTACTGTGATTTGGCTAGACTAGAGTTCAGGCCTCCCAAATGTCCAGACTGTGCACTTGATGATCAATGTAGATGCTTTTTAAAATGCATAAGTTTTGCTACGTTTATGCCTTCCATTCACACTGCCCCGGAGTTTTCAAGGCCTAAAAATTGAGCTTTTTGAAAACACTGAAGAAGCCTTTTTTATTTTAAAACGCTGCTGCTCCGTGTCAGTGTAGATGGGGGAAAACGGAGACATCTAAAAACGGAGGAGGGGCTGCAGACATTCAACTATCTGACTATTCAACTATATTCAACTATCTATTCAGTCTTGCGTCCTTTCAGACTTCGCAAGTTTGACGAAAACAAACTCCCGAGGACACGTCGCGTAAAAACAGTGTACTGTATAACGTCGTCCACATCACCCTGACTACGTTACTTCTCTGTCTTAACAATAAAATGAAAACATGATATAAGGATCTGCCTATCTTTATTTTGATATTAACTTAACAGACAATAAAATTGTTGAGGTGTCATGCTACATATTTTTATAAGAGTCTGCATATTTACAACAAAATGGAGCCTATAACATAACTGCCTCTGTCTCTTTTGCTGAATATCAGTTTTAATAATCACTAATAATGACCATTGTAAAAGTGTATTGTACAATAAGTTTATACAATATAGGAAATGAAGGCAAGCAATTAGTCAAATGTGCAGAATCAGTGTATGCGGTTACATTAATTAATATATTAACTTATCTTCACGCTCAGCCAAAACATGTTACCTGAGAACAAGTAATAGATTTAAAAGACTGTTAGATAGAGACAAGATGAATTAAATATCACGTTTAACAACTGTAGTGAGCTGAAATCCAGCGGTATATCCTTGATGAACTGTCTGACGTGCGCTGCTCTCACCTGGGTAGATGTGCTCAAAGCACCTGCTTACTGCTTGGAGCTCAGATGTGCGCATATGCTGCAGCATGCCAAAGTGTGTGTGTGTGTGGTCACGTGGTGTGCGTTTTCAGTGGTGTAGTGTGGACTGAGATCTGATCAGAAACGCTAGGTGAAACGCCAGTGTGGATGCAGATCATTTTCATTCTAAAACGACGCTTTAAAACTAAAATGTATTAGTGTAAACTGGGCCTGAGATTTATTAGTAGGGTTTTGATAATTGATTTATATGTGATTTTTGTCTCTTTTCAGGTAATTTACACCAGTACATAAGTAGGCTTGAAAAAATAAAAAATAAAATAAAAAGCCACAATGAATTAATGCTGTTTCTTTAGAAGCTGGACTTTTTTGATCTTGTTTGGTTTCTATTTTTGCATATGGCACATCAAATGTTCTGACTGGTTGTTACAGTGTTGCATCACAAGGTTTTTTTTATTTTTGTTATTTGAACAGCATGACATTCACCCAAAAAAGAAAAAAAAAACCTTTTATTTAAAAAAAAATTTAATTACTTTTATCATTTTTAACTCACTTTCTTCTGTGAAATAAATAAATTATTAAATGTTTGAAGTTTTTTCAAATAGTGGTCAAGTCAGTGTTAATTAATGTGGTTATTTTGCTGAATAAAGTGACATAAGTTGAGAAAGACATGAGGGTGAGTATCTGATATGATTTTCACTTTTACCTTTTTAGGTGTTTTATTATGTTAATGTTGTCCATACAGTACAACTGTCTTTATGAATGGATTATTAAATCATTGACACAATCATTGGTTGAAAAACAAACCTATTAAGGTATTAAACATAGGGTGTCACATGGAGATAAATGTTTTCAGGGTGTCTTAAAAAGTATTAGGTTTCAAAATCAAAAAATAGGCTTAAAGTCTTAATTTCACTGAAATATTGTCTTGTTTGTCCTAAATCCTTTTAAACAGATCTTAATTCTCCGTAAAGATACCCAATCGATCCAGCATACATCCAATTACCAACAATACAACACTTTTAGCAATTTTTTTATAACTAATGTTATAAGACTATTTTACATGCATTTAGTTTATTAGGTGTTTTAAAGAGTTGTGTATACAACTAAAGTTCAAAGATTTAACTTATTTATCTCAAGAGTTTCTCTAAGTGAGATGGTCAATATAAACATTACCATGAAAATCTTAATAAAGGCATAAACACATCAAGGGTGTTTATTTTCTGAAATTCCTATTAAAATTGGTGTTATTTGTATTGTGCAAAACACTATATATATATATATATAAACGGGGAAAAATCGTTAAAAATGTTTGAAGGTCATGTGACTATCAGAAAGAGTGCATGCATCTCATTTCTCAGAGGACGGTTTCTTTGTTCTCGCGGTCTCCTGAGTTCGTTCTTCCGAGGTGAACTGGCAAGAACAGTCTTAACAAGAAAGCAAGTCCGTTCTCTGTGTTTTTGGAATTGAGAAACAGCCCCTGTTTTTTTCTCTGGTTTTATTTGTAACCATTTTGTGGCAATAATGTGATGTTGAAAAAAAATCACTTTAATTATACAGTGCTCAGCATAATTGAGTCCACCTCATTTTGAAAATGAATATTTTTTTGTCCATTTCTCAGTGAATATTGGCAATGTATTTTGGTGCATTTAAACAAAACTGATTTATTAATCAGATATATTTATTAAAATAATATTTTAGTCACCAAACATATTTAGAAATTGAAAGATAATACAATTAAATTCAAGCAAAATGTTGAAAAAAATTAATTACGACCTACAACATTTCAACTAAATATTTTCATTTTTTACTTCTTGATTTTCCCTCTTTTTTTAAATTTGTATTTAATATTTTTCTATAACATAAATTTGGGTGTACTAGTTTTTGGATCGTTATTTTGTTAGATAAGCTCCAGATTTGGCTTCAGTACTGACTAATCTAATGTACAGTTGAAGTCAGAATTATTAGCCCCCTTTGAATTTTTTTTTTCATTTTCAATATTTCCCAAATTATGTTTAACAGAGCAAGGAAATTTTCACAGTATGTGAGATAATATTTTTTCTTCTGAAGGAAGTCTTATTTGTATTATTTCGGCTAGAATAAAAGCAATTTTTAAATGTTTTAAATACATTTTAAGGTCAATATTATTAGCCCCTTTAACCTATTTTTTTCAATAGTCTACAGAACAAACCATCATTATACAATAACTTGTCTAATTACCCTAACCTGCCTAGTTAACCTATTTAACCTAGTTAAGCTTTTAAATATCACTTTAAGCTGTATAAAAGTGTATTCAAGAATATCTAGTATAATATAATTTACTGTCATCATGGCAAAGATAAAATAAATCAGTTATTAGAAATGAGTTATTAAAACTATGTTTAGAAAAATGTTGAAAAAAATCTTCTCTCCGTTAAACAGAAATTGGGGAACAAATAAACAGGGGGGCTAATAATTCAGGGGGGCTAATAATTCTGACTTCAACTGTGTATGCACAAATATAATATTGTATAGCTTCCTATTAAAATATGAATTTAAAAGAGAGATTTGTGAGGGGTGTACTTATACATGCTGTGCACTGTATATATTTGGACCCTCAAGACGATTTTTTTAATAAACACAAAATCATTAATCATAATCAATAAAAATTTCACACCTCTTGCTAGAATGCTGGCATCATTTGAGCATCTGAATTTTGCTCCTGCCCATCAGTGCATTCTTTTCAAACCTTAAAAAGACATCTATGGTTAATGGGTGCACAAAAGCAATCACAAAATTTTTGGAATATCTTTTAGGCTTAGCAAACCAGACACTAACTGTCTGTGGTCAGACTTAGATAGGCATCAGGCTGGAGGACAGGAAGGCAGGAGTGGGTCCACTCTGCTAAACACAACACTAGCGATTTCTACAAGCTCCCTCTTGTCTCCCAGACTGAACTTTGCTGGCTGCGCTTTGTCTTTGTCAGGGGAAGATATAGAATTAGTAGCTTTACCAGTAGGGCTGCACAATATATCATTTCAGCATTAATATCACAACTACAAATGAGACCAACATGCAATAGCTAGGGCTGGGCGATTATTATTATTTTTTTTCCGATTAATTCGAATTTACGTTTTAAGAGGATTAAATTTTTTTATAAAATCGAGGTATCGAGATTTTTTTAAATAAAAATATTAAAGCAGCTTTTCCACTATCGTGCCAAACCATTCTACACTGTTTAGACAACCGTGCTGAATTGTGCTGATAGATTTTGTATGTTGACTTCGCGGCTCTGTTGATGAGCTACCACAGCTGGCTCAGTCGCGAGGTGCGCACGCAGTCAGCGGAGGCGTGCGATGCGGTGCCAGGCGAAAGTATAAATCCAGCTTTACACTCAGGGCCGGCATGTCCATAGAGGCGACCTAGGTGGCAAAATAGTAAGCGAGAAGCCCCCGGTCCTCACTTTTATCCGCGACACCCACCCCCTCCCGGTCCTCACTTCCATCTGCAAACCGGTAAGTTTCTATTTCACTTTCAAGTTGAGGGCATTCGCCTTGACTAGAGCACCAGTTCAGCTTGCTCTGGCCCTCCGGCCCTGCGGCTGTCACCGCAGAAAGTCTAATCTTTCTTTAATTTGGACTTTTGCTTGAAAGCTTAACGGAGTGGCACAGTAGCTGTCCAAGGTACTGTAGCTATGAATTAAATCATAACCCAGATATGCACCAACAAACAAGTAAAATGAATGAATAAATAAAATAAATATGGATTCTTAAATGTAGGTATTGCTTTTACTCATAAAAAAAAATCAATATGTTTTGACAAATGTTTTATAAAAATAAATTGAGCAATTTTCAACATTTCAGCTATAGGCTGTTATACAATTCAGTTAAATATAAGATAGACATTTAAATATAGATAGATATGTAACAGGTTTCTGTTGTTTTTTTTGTTGTTCAAGGTGATATTTAATATATACTGGGTGGTGTAGCTACGCACAAAGATTTTCTAAAATGTCAAGCAGGAATTTGTCTATAAGAATGTAATAGGCTACACCTTGTTAACCAATTTATGTATGTATTAAAAATACATGTTCCTTAACCAGATGGTTTTTCAAGTTACTTATAAAGAGATTGTTACTTCAGTCATGTTGTTGTAATGTTTTAAGTTGACTATAGTTACACAGAAAAAAAAATCGAAATCGTGAATCGGTCAAACTTTATGAAAAAATCTAGATTTTTTTTTGCCATATCGCCCAACCCTAGCAATAGCCAATTAGCTTTCTGTTATTGAACTCAGTGTGCATGGCGAATGTGACGTCATCGCTGTGTTTGCGCAGGTTTGCTTTGGGTGCGCGCGACCTGATTTAGGCTGCGGGGTGAACAGATTTTAGGTGAACAGTTTGATTTGAGTTGAATATGGCTCACTTTGAAGAGATTTTGTCTGAAACAGGTACGACTGTACAGACATCTTTATAATCCGTCCATGCGTGATCATAGAGATAACCAGATGACAAATAATTCTTGGCTAAAAATTGCAACAGGAGTGGGAAAGCAGAAAAGTTTTTGGAAAAGTTTGGAAAAAGTTGAGGGATAAGTTTATTAAAACAAAAAAAGAGGCCATGGCAAAAGTGGAGACCTAGGTGCAAGGTTTCCGCTACATTCATTCTTCCATGGCGGGGCGCCACTCCAGAATTCATCCCGCCACGGCTACGTTACAGCTTCTCATTCAAAGCATTGACAATTTTTTAAATAGCGTGTTATAATCGCACCAAAATGTATTAAAAGGTAAGTGAATTGTTACATCGCAAACTTTTCTGTAACCGTAGTAGTGCTGTGTGTATTTGTTTAACCTTTTAAGGTGACATACTGACTGACTGACTGACTGACTGACGGACAGGTGCATGAGGCCAGCAAACACGACGTCGCTTTCAGTTATGATAAACACAGTTTCCATAATTATACTTTATTTATAGATAAAGGTCTATGGCTCTGCATACAACAAACAAAGACTTTATCTTGCTGGAGTTTATAGCCGTTTGACTTTACTTCAGGACGCATTAATGCCACTCTTTAGGTCTGTTGTTGACATTCATAAATATTCCTTTAGCCAATCTAATAAATGTTGGAGACATATTCGCTACATAAACGCGCTAAATTGCACTTGAGCAGCGTATATTTGAGGGCGTGCAAGAAGTTTTGTGCACAAACAAAGGAAATCCTCGCGCAAACAAAAAGATCTGCATGCTCGTATTACATAAATCCGATCTCGACTTGTAATACTTCTTCACAACATTTGTCATAGAAATAAAGCCATAGGTAGATGGTAGATCAAAAGGCCTGCTGCCACAGCTGGAAAAAAAAAACTAAAGGAAACACTGTAGGTGGTTTTAATATTGCACAATATGTTTATCCACCATTCATAGGTTTTACACTGATGTATATATGAAGTACAAAAATGAAGTAAATTATTTCTTTGATAACGGGAAAAGAATATTTGAACCTATCGGTGTACAATATTCTGATGCCCAATTTCTAGGCTTTATTGGTGATAATGGACAGGATTGTTGGACCATTATTGCCTTTTTAGCTTAGAGGGCAAAAACTAGCCAGACAATAATGTGTGAATAGTTGAGTCGGCAAAATAAAAAACCTCAGTATTTTTAGTAAGTCATACTTTTTTTTTTTTTTGCTTTTATTGTTGACATAATAAAAAGTATATTTGTAGAGCAACCCATGTTCTGTTGTCATTATTATTGAACTTTAATAGGTGGAACTGTCCGAGATATGAAAAAAGCAAGTGATGCATCAAAGTTTGATAAAAAAAAAAAACCAATATCTTAATGGGTTATTAAAATCTTTATAATCATTATAATAAATTATAAAAAAAATAAAAATAATTAGTAAAAAAAAAAATGAACGATATTAATGATATGACGTAATTCCAGAAACCTTATACTTTTCTGTTTCTTCGTCTGACTTTATAATGGGTTTTTTTTAACCTCCGACTGTCATTTTAAAGAATATCACAACGGCGAACGTGTCAAGTATAAAAGCCTTGTCCGTTTCGTGAGGTGCGCGCACTGTCAGTGGAGGTGCGTGATGCGGCGCCAGGAGAAAGTATAAAGGTCTTAAAGTCTTAAATTTGACATTATGATATCTGCAGAAACCCTGTTCTATAGGGGAGTGCATACAATATAATAAACAAGCATGAATAAATTCAATAAAGAAAATATACAAATTTAATAAACCACATGTTCAGAGGAGTCGAAATGTATTCAGGTATAAAGTAATTGAATAACTAAATGTAAAATAATACTGCATAGTCTTTGTTTATTAAACTTCTTTATTAATTAATTGAGTTACAAATGGTACAATTTTTATAGCCAAATGCTTTTAAAACCCTCACACAGTCACAGGCCTCAAAAAAACACTTGCAAAATGATTGCAATATTGCGTATACATGCGATGTGACTATTGTGAATGATCACATTGCAATATCGATGCTGAAACAATATATTGTGCAGCCCCTGTACATATGCTATAGGAACAGTATAACAGAGCAGTTTTATAACCTTGACCTTTCCAAACTGCGGTAAACTTTGAAACCGATTATGCCTAAAAGCAATATCAGATTTTTCCAATATCTTGCAGCCCTACTTACCAGGCATCCCTCCCCTCCCCGTCGCTACCCGACCCGTCCCATAACTCTTCTGGCAGGTCCAAGGAGCTGGTTCTTCATCTGTGGAGGCCGCTACTCTCAACACCTATTATGGTCAATGGGCCTGGGTCCCTGTCAGGCCCTGCTGCCTTTTTGATTCACCACTCGCCTCGGATTCCTCCCCAGGTCGCCGTCTTTTTTCACCATGTCTTCGACTTCCAGATAGGAGATAAAATATCCATAAACAGCACTTGAAAGAGAATGTAAATGTTTATAGGCTTCCTGCAAGACTTATCTGATATTGTTCTTATTTATATGTCGAGGCCAGTTGACTTGGAGGCGGTCAGGACGGCCGAACCTGAGCCAAGCAGCTTTTTAGTGTGTTCCTTCAGCTTGTCCCTGCCAATTGTGGTATGGGGGGGAAGATTTAAGCTGACATTTGGACGCTGGGAAGACCAAGCCAGTGACACCAGGCTGGAAAGAATGTGGTAACAATACAGCTATGATTCCCTTCAGCACCTCCCTCCTTCTGCTACCTAAATTTGCTTCCAATGTAGGGCATTATTTGGGCAATCGGTTCATGTCCTGTAGGGCTGCAAGATATTGGATAAATCTAATATTTGTTATTTTGCGATATATATTGCGATATGAATACAACTTCACCCGATATCTCTATTTGGAGAGAACTTACCATTTTAGATTGATTGGTATGATTCTGTAGGAGAGTGCATCTGCATAAAATCTAATAAACATATTAAAAGCATAGATAAATAAAATAACGTAAATTTTCAATTGAAACAAACTGTTTTATCGTTCAAGTACAGTAATTGAATAATAAAATGACAAATAATCAAATGCACTTAATCATTTTTAAAGTTACTAATGGTACAATGTCTTATGCCTGAAAGCTTTTGAAAGCCTCATGCTGTCGCAGGCATCAAAACCAATTATAATGCAGTCTCAACATTGCAAATCCTGCGATGAGAATACTGAATAATCACATTGCAATATCAATGTTGAACAGATACACTGTAAAAAAAAATCCGTAATTTTACGGTTTATTTCTGGCAGCTGGTGTGCCGACAAAAGCAACGCAAAATAACAACAGTTAAATTACAGACATTTACCAAAACTTTTAATTAAAGGAAATTCCTGCAATTTAATTATTTTTTTTTTACAGTAAATTTCTGTTTTTTAACAGCCGTTATTTTAAGTTTTTTTTCGGTCCCCAAGCTGCTGGAAATAAACGTACAATTACGGACTTTTATTTACAGTGTATATTGTTCAGCCCTAAATTAGATTGATTGGGATAATTCTGTAGGGAAGTTGCCTGAAGTTTTTGAACTCTTAAAGGCCTTAACATGTGCAAATGAAAAACGTTCACTCCAATTTGGTTAAACTTGGCAATAACTACTCAATTCGGATGTGTTTTGAACTTTAATCACTATTTCAGATCCTATGATGTGACTATTGTGAATGTGCATATTGCGATAATCAATAGCTGAAATGATATATTGTACATCCATAATGTCCTGTGAATTAGGTTGCCTAACTGAATCTTTCTCACCTGTTCAGCACAGTTTTGAATGATTCTCAAGAGCCTTAACCTTAACTTCTACCCATTTAACTTTTGTAAGCCAAAATTTGAGATCTGTTTCATATAATTTTTATACATCATTCTGAAATCCTGAAATGGCACTCTGATTTCTCATGTAATACAACTGTCATAAATCTGTGTTTTTTGATGTGCATTCTGTAACCGACTAGAAAAGATACATTAAAAATGTCTGAACAGTGTAAGAATGTGGTAACAATACAATTATTATTTATTTCTGCATCTCCTTCTAACTTGTTTGGCACAGTTTTGAATGTTTCTTAAGATCCTTATCCTTAAATTGGTTTCCATTTATCTTTTGTAAGCCAAATTTTGAGATCTGTTTCATATCATCTTTCTACATCAATCTGAAACCCTGACTTCTCTAGATTTGCACCCCATGATCAAATCTGATACCCTACGTTATCTTTTTTCTAGTGCTAAGTGGCACTTAGATTTCATATGCAATAAAGGTATGCCATAAATCGGCATTTATTTTGAAGTGCAATCTGTAACTAACTGAAATAGTACATACAAATTTTGCAAACAATGTAAGACTGTGGTAACAATACATTTATTATTTGCTTTGGCACCTCCTTCTAACTTGTTTGGCACTGTTTTGAATGTTTCTCTATATCCTTATCCTTAAATTGGTTTCCTTTTAACATTTTGAGATCTTATTCATATCTTTCTACATCAATCTGAAACCCTGACTTCTTTAGATTTGCACCCCATGATCAAATCTGATACCCTACGTTACGTTCTAGCACTCAGATTTCTCCTGCAATATAGCTATGCCATAAATCAGCATTTATTTTGACATGCATTCTGTAAGTAACTGGAAAACATACATCATTTCTGAACCTTTTAACAATGTGCTACTAATATAGCTATTATTTGCTTCAGCATCTCCTATTAACTTGTTTGGCACCATTTTTAATGTTTCTCGAGATCCTTAACGTTAGTTGTTTCCATTTAACATTTGTAAGCCAAAATTTCAGATCTGTTTCATATCATTTTTCTACATCAATCTGAAACCTCGACTTCTCTAGATTTGCACTTCATGATCAAATCTGATACCATACGTTACCTCTTTTCTAGCACTAATTGGCACTCAGATTTCTCATGCAATATAACTATGCCACAAATCTGCTTTCTTTGAAGTGAATTATGTTACTAGCTAGGCACTAGAATGTGGTAACAATACATTTATTATTTGCTTCAGCTCCTCCTCCTAAGTTGTTTGGCACAGTTTTGAATGGTTCTTGACATGCTTAACCTGACATTTGTTCTCGTTTATCATCTGTAAACCAAAATTTGAGATATGTTTCTTATTATCTTTTTTTCTACATTATGCTGAAACACTGACCTTTCTAAATTCACACCCCATGATCAAATCCGACACTTTACATTACCTCTTTTCTAGTGCTAAACTGAACTCAGGTTTCCCATGCAAAATAGCTTTGCCATAAATCTGAGTTATTTTAACTGAAAAAGATACCTAAAAATTTATGAACATTATAAGAATGTGGTAACAATACAACTATTATTTGCTTCAGCATCTCCTCCTTACTTGATTGGAACAGTTTTGAATGGTTCTTGACATCCTTAACCTGACATTTGTTAGTGTTTACCACTTGTAAACCAAAATTTGAGAGATGCTTCTTATTATCTCCTTTCTACATCATGCTGAAACACTGACCTCTAAATTCACACGCCATGATCAAATCTGACACTCTACGCTACCTCTTTTCTAGTGCCAAACTGCACTCAGGTTTTCCATGCAAAATAGCTATGCCATAGGTTTTTTCTTTTTCAACTGGAAAAGATACATCATAATTTCTGAACAATGTAAAAATGTGGTAATAGGGATGGGTATCATTAAGGCTTTAACAGTATTACTACTTTTAGACCACTTATTGGTTCGGTACTTCAACGGTTCTCTTATCTGTACTTTTTGTATGTTTATTTTTTTTCTGAATTTATAACACTTTATTTTATTATTACGTTTTTTAATATAAAATAAAACGAAACCAATAATTGTAAAACAATAAATTTTTTTTTTTCCTTTAAAATAATGTACAGTGGTTTGAAGGAAAATGACTCTCAGTTTTTAACCATTCTTCTGGATAAAAATCAACAGATTTGCCTTTTCTGGCAGATGTCGGGACCTTTCTTTTTTGTGCTCCCTGCAGTTGAAAATATTAATGTTTATGATTTTTTAATTGATGCATTTACATAAATGAGTTAACAGTGTTTTGGGAGTTAACTGTGCTTTTAATACAGTTTTGGAGCTAATAAGCTAAGCTGGCTTCTTTTTAATAATTTCTTAATAAGCATAGTTTATAATTAGGCTGTTCATAGGTTATATTTGTAAATACAGCTGATGTAAAAGCATTTTTAATGTTTAAGATTTATTTAGACTACGGCAGAAATAAAATACTGTTTTCATTGTAACCGAATGTGTGTGTTTATTTAACTAATAACATTATACTAATTTAGGTGATTCACTGCTGGCATAACAATGTGGATGATGTAACGTTACTGTTAGTAGCTAAGCAGTCAAAAACTTTTCATTACTTTTCATTGCAGTTAATGCACTTTTAAAAGATACTTTCACTTAGCCAGATAGCTTGTGTTTCCGCTTATACAAGAAAACAACTTGTTGCGTCTGTTGCAACGGACATGGTTGCTGTCCACTCGAGTAATACAACCCATTTGGTTCATTTTGCAAACTTATGAGCTGTGTAAGCACACAAGTCTCTGTCGCGAGCTAAGTGTGTGCGCTTAGCACGAGCCTCCACTGAGTGTGCGCACACAGCTGAGAACTGTGAAGATTTTTATACTTGACACGCTCGCCAGAAACACGAGCATTTCTCATGTGAGATTGCCAACTGTGCAGACGAATATCAAATATCGCAAATTAGTAAAGATTGGTCAGTTAAATTTATGCAACTGTAAGTAATGTTTATCCAGGAATAATTATCCGATAGCAGAACCGTTACGGTCCAAGCTTATCGATACTTCTGTCTTTTATACTGATAAAGTACCGGGTTACAGTACCCATCCCTAGTAATTATACTATAGTTACATGCTTCAGCACCTCCTCCTCACTTGTTTGGTGCAGGTTTGAATGGTTCTTGACAACCTTAACCTGAAATTTGTTCTCGTTTACCATTTGTAAACCAAAATTTGAGAGATGCTTCTTATCATTTCCTTTCTACATCAGGCTGAAACCCTGACATCTCTAAATTCACACTCCATGATCCAATCTGACACCCTACGTTACCTCTTTTCTAGCGCTAAACTGAACTCAGGTTTCCCATGCAAAATAGCTTTGTCATAAATCAGATTTTTTTTTTTACTGGAAAGGACACATACAAATTTAAGAACAATGTAAGAATGCAGTAAAAATACTATTATTATATGCTTCAGCACCTCCTTCTAACTTGTTTGGCACAGTTTTGAAGGGTTCCTGACATCCTTAGTCTGACATTTGTTCTCATTTACCATTTGTAAACCAAAATTTAAAATATGCTTCTTATTATTTCTTTTTTACATCATGCTTAAACCCTCACTTCTTTAGATTCACACTCCATGATCCAATCTGACACTGCTTTACCTTTTTTTCCAAGCGCTAAACCTCACTCAGGATTCCTATGCAGTATAGCTATAATCTGCGTTCTTTTATTGTTTCTAAACAATGTAAGAATGTGGTAATAATACAAGCATTATTTGCTTCAGCTCCTCCTGTTGCCTATATTTACTCCACTGTAGTGCATTATTGTGTGTCTTGTAAAGTAGGTTGTCTAAGGTGTAGCTTTTGATGCCATTGCTGGATCTTTTTCACTTGTTTGACGCAGTTGTAAACATGTCTTGAGATACTTAGCCTTAAATTTGTTCTCGCTTTCCATTTGTAAACCAAAATTCGAGATCTGTTTCATATTATCTTCCTTCTACATCGTGCCGAAACCTTGACCTCTCCAGATTTGCACTCCACGATTGAATCCGACACCCTACGTTACCTCTTTTCTAGTGCTAAACGGCACTCAGATTTCCTATGCAATATAGCTATGCCATAAATCTGCGTGCTGCGACCTGCACGCTGTAGCTAACTGGGGCGATGACTCTATAGGAAGCTGTTGAGTGGAGAGCTAGGCGCTTGTGTAGGCGTCAGGATTGGATTTGTCAATTGTGCTGATATGTTGAGGGTGATCCGAGCCCCAAGCACTCCACTCAAGGTAGAGAGTTATTGTACAGAGGCTGAGTGTAAAAGCTCTCTAGCAAACAGTCATACTCTTACATGCACTCACATGTGCAAGCTTTATAGTCATTATATTGAGAGGAAACATGTTATATTTGCTCTTATCGGCGCACAATTGTATAGCCAGACCAATTATGGCATTTCAGGCATGGTGGAAATCATATGTGCACGTATATAATAATACCTGAACTTTTCTCTAAAGACCTATGGCTAAATAGGAAGAAAGGTACATCTTGCTGTCTCAAAGACCACCACAGCTCAGGACTTGTCCAAAAAGGGGTTTTAGAGGTTACAATATTGGAAAAAAACTGATATTGTGAAGCTTGTATTTCTGCAATATTTATTGATTTTTAAATATCATTTCACTAGAAACTCCATTTGGAAATAATTCATAATTTTTGGGGAGTGCATCTGCATTAAATATACACAATTATGCAAAAATATACTAAATATAAAGCACAGATGAAAACAGAACAAGGTTGAAAACAAAATAAACAGCGCTTCATGATTTCTGGTGGAGTCTAACAGCATTGAGGTTCAGAAACATAATAATCAAATGTAAATTTAGACCATATAGTCTTCACCGTATAAATAATTAAAGTAATCATTGTTAAAGTGGCAAACTTTAGAATTCATTGTGCCTAAACGGTTAAAATTGACTTGAAATCTTAGTCACAGACGTTACAAATGCATTCAAATGAATATCTTTAACACCTTTTAGGACCTATTAGATCATGTCAAGTTTTATTAAACCAAACATGACATTGCAGATTTGCACACTGCGATATCGATGCTGAAACGATATATATAGTGCAGCCTTAGTTGTCATGATGATAACATTTCAGTGGCAGTATGCAATGTATATGCAACCAAAGCAGCTAATGCAATGTAATGTATTTGTAAATCATTTGATTTTGGAAGTCTGCCAAAATGCACACATTTTTAAAATTAGATACAACAACTTGTATAAATATTATTACATATTTTATGTGTGGCTAATTTTAGGTATTTTTTTATTCAGGTTTATATAATGGAATACCTTTGAGTGTCAAAATTATTTATTGTTGAAATATTTTCTATGAATTGATTTTAGTACCTAAAAACCTTTGAAATATATTAAGGCTGTCAACATATCTTACGTTTGACTGAAACGTGTATCTGTATTGACAACCATCTTTATTGCAACAAATGAAAGTGAACACTTATGCAAGTGCAATGATTTCTGGAAAACTTAGAGTAATACTTAGAGTAATACAATGTTGTTTTGATGATTTTTAGAAACACATATGCCTTTTTTGTCAATTTGGACTAATGTTGGGTGATATACAAAATTCTCAAATTGCTATATTGTCCCTATGTGAGATAGTAATCTACTTCATTTGCATAACGTTTTATTTAGGAAAATGTAAACAGTTATAGCTGTCAGTTTATTTGTAGTTAATTTATTAATGATGATGATTATTAGTAATAATAATAATAATAATAACAACAATAATAATAGTTGTTTTATTTAATAATGTGATTTAAAAGATGTAATAGGTCTACATTAATGTGAAATGAGCTAAAAATCGTCTTTAAAATTACCATAGGATTCAGCTCTCATCAATATCTTTACCTATCGTCCATACACTATCGGAAGAACCCTAATTTGAGATTTATTTGAGAATTTTGGCTTATGATTTAAATGCAAAGAAATTAAGTAATTATATAAAATTCAATTCATTGCAGTAGTAAAGTACCACTCAAAGTTTTAAGTAAACACATCTAAGATTAGGTAAATGTGTAAGCACATGTTAAGAAATAATGAATAAAATAGAAAACTATATGTGTTTATTCTGCAAAATTGTCATTCATTTTTCAAGCTTAATTTAGTCTGCATGACACATTTTTGTCATTTTGCAGATCGCAGTGACACTGTGCAACATTTTTGCCCAAATTTAATCATGTGACTACGCATGTGTACATACTTGATAAATGGGTTTCCATTTGTATCTCATTTGCAAGTTTTAATCAAATGAAAATATTTCCACTTCAAGTGAACCTTTCTTCTTGGTGTTGTATAGCAAATTGTGTACTTGGGTATAGTTTCATTTGGGGCTGACCGATTATTATATGGAGCCAGATGGGTCTCAAAAATAATACATTTGCAAAAATAAAACTCATACATACACAGCGTATTTCACGTTTTGTAAAATCAAAGTACAACTTGTAAATTCACAAGTAAAAATCATAAATATTTCCTTAAATTAATTGTATGTGTACATTTACGAATTGTGCTTTGTGTGTTTATGAATAGTGTTTTGAATTTACAAGTTGGATTTGCATATGTATGAATTGTTAGGAATTAATGAGTCAGACTTGCATATTTATGAATTGTTTTTAATTTCCGAATAAAATTTTGTAAATGTGAATTGTGTATTTTGTAAATGTAGTAATTTTTATAATCAAAACACTGATGGATGTTTTATAGGTATTCCTAGAATGAATATTAAAATATTTAGGGATGCACAATATATCGGTGACCATATTGATATCAGCCGATAACTGCTTTTTTTAATATTGATAGTCATCGGTTTGGTTACAAAGTTAGGCCGATATCTTTTAGCCGATAAATTATGCATTATTTCCGCAGGTTGAGCTGCTGCTTATTTGGTTTGTGTTCATTGATTTGGGTGCTTTATTTATTGTTTTATATATTATGTAGATTTTATTTATATAAAAGAAAATTGGCCATAGAAAACAATAGCTTAGCTCATTTTATGCATTTTGTTTTTCCAATCTTGCAGAAAGATCAGAGGTATAATTAATGTATTTATCGGCTAATATATCAGCTATCGTTCTTCAAATCTAAAGAGGTTATCGGTATCGGTTAAAATGTCCATATCGGTGCAGCCCTAAAGATGTTTATCAAATATCGCAATAAAAAACATATTTAACTTTAATATACTGTTTTGTGAATTTTATTTATTTATTTCTATGTCTATTTGTTTGTGTCATTTCTTATTGAAATATGAAGTTGTTCTTATCATGTAAGGCTTTTATGTATATTTATCTTGCCATGAAATAGCCATAAGTTGCTTATGTAGCAATAAATAAATAAATAAATGGGCGTTTCCCAGTACTGGGTTGCTGCTGGAAAGGCATCCCCTGTGTAAAACATATGCTGGAATAGTTGGCGGTTCATTCCACTGTGGTGACCCCTGATAAATAAGAGACAAAGTCGAAGAAAAACAAATGAATGAATGAATATTATTTTTGAGACTGATCTGGCTCCAAAATTCTAGTCAATACGTTTTCCTGTCTCAGAGTATTGTAAAGCTCTTTTCCACCAAGCGTTCAGATCCTGTACAAGCGTTTCTGTCTTGAGCAGGCCACGTTTACCAAGCCTAATGATATGTGGCCTACTTCTCATGGTAAAAAGGCAGTGTGACAGACAGTTTGTGTTATAGATAGCGGTGACTTCAGACCTCTGCATGGCTAAGGTATCATCTCCGTCCTCAGTTTACTTCACCCGTCTTGTTTGCGCTAGCCTTTCTGCTAATAGTACGAATAGATCCAGTCAGCAGCGAATGAGGTGACGTGCGTTTTTTTTTTCCACCCTCAGGACATCTCACCCCAGCTCTCAATTTCTTGAGAAGTTACGGTACTTTCGAAGTAAACATTAGTGCTTCTGCTCCAGTAAGCGTGGAATAATGAGGCAGATTTCCCATGATGAGAGCGACGGGCAGGTAAAGTCTTTGCATAAGGATCACAGATGGTATCAGAGGGTGTGGTTGTTTCTATCAAACAGCTCTGATGACTAATCAGTCCCAAGGCTATATGACATTTTGAAAGGGAATTATTGTACTAAGCAAATAGAGGAATCTTGCACAGCCAGTGTGGTCAAAATGCTTCCCTTAAAAAACACAGTTGAAGTCAAAATTATTAGCCCTTCCCGAATTATTAGCCCCCCTGTATATTTTTCTTATTTAACAGAAAGATTTTTTTTCTTTAAACATCTAAACATAATAGTTTTAATAACTTCTAGCTGATAACTATGATGATAGTACATACTATTTGACTAGATATTCTTCAAGATACTAGTATTCAGCTTAAAGTGACATTTAAAGAAGGGTGTCCGCGGGGTCTTAAAGTATTAAAAGCTGATAAATCAATGTAGATAAGGCCCTTAAAAGGTATTAAAAAGTATTTAATGCTGTTTTGCAAGGTATTCAATTTTATATTAATTTTGATTATGCAATGTACGGTTGTATGCTAAAGTTTGCCTGAATTAAATCTGTGAATATCAGGATGCTGTGTAGTTTATGAAACCAATAAGATCCTGCTAGATTTGACATCATGCTGCTTTGTTTACAGAGGCAAAACCATTATTTCTGCAGATGGGCTCCAACTTGCTGAATGAGCTTTATCTAATAGATTTTTATTTAGTATATGAATATTTTTTTAGTTTTGGATTAGTTTCTTACATTAATATTTAGTAAATATACTGCAAGTTAAAATCTCGCACATGTGTTTCCGGTTGAAACCTAAAGTGGTTATAAGGTCTTAAAATGTATGGAAAGAGCCTTTAAAAAAGGTCTTAAAGGTATTGAATTTTACTCTCTGATTCTTATACTTTGTAAAGGCTTAACTGGGATGCAACTATTATAGATTTTGGTTGTATGATTATAGTCTGAGGAATAATCACGGATGTCACTATTATTATGCATTTATTAATTTCAAAACACTACTAGTTTAGAATATCACATGAAAACTTCTAATATTTTAAAGTGTTATTTAATGCTGCTCAGTAATTAATTAATACAGCACAAAATAATACTAAAAACAAACAATAGTAGGGCTGGGCGATTAATCTAAAAGTAATCGAAATCGACATTCAGAACCTATAATCGATTCTTTGCACTACATTGACAATGATTGTAAGCTGCGCCAGAGATTTCTTGAGATGGCATGTTTTCCATTACATTAAAACTGTTATTTACAATAAAATATTTGTTTACTGAAGATGCAAGAAATGTTTAAAATGTTATTTACATGATATACAAGAGTTACTTTATTTAGAAGAGATAAGGCTTATTTTCTATTTTTCATATGCAAAAACATTGAAAATAATTTTTGTTTCCAAAAATGCAAGTTATTTATTTTCACATTTTTATATAAATAAGTGACTGTTCGTTTCAGGTAATGTTTGTTTTAATTTCAGTTGTCATTGATAGTGGATGGTGTGTGTTTAAGTAATGCACACTTCATTCAGAAATGTTTTACATGTAATATTGATATATATTTTAATATTATTTTGATACTTATTATAATATTGAAAACATAGTTCACTCACAGGTTTTGTACAGTAAATATGAGGGCAAAAAACAAAATAATTGTTCATTAATCGTAATCGAGTTAAAATGTTCAATGATTTTAGCCCAAATCGCTCAGCCCTAAACAATAGTCCATTTCTCTCTTTGGACTTAAAAATAAGTAAAAAAAACATAATTAATAAATTTACACTGAAAATAAAAAGATATTAAAAAGTTTTGGTCTAATGTAAATTTAAGCTAGATATTAGCTAATATTTCCCTTTTAAAGAGAACAAATGTAGTCAAAGGCTGCTGAACTTCTCTCTGAAAGGCTCTTTTGATCAACTATATTATAAAATTGTTTGTTATTTTCATTTAGTATTTTTTTTTGTTTGAATTTTGGAGTAATGTGTATATTCCATACAAAGTATGAAGCTGATCTGTCAGTTTTTGTCATGTGACTCGCGGTGCGTTTGCGGCATTTTTTTTCAACTTGCTGTGCCTGGAAAGCGTGTATGAGTGCATCACGTCGGAATGGCAAAGAGAATGTTCTTGCAGGACTCCCAGAGTTTATCAAGATTCTTTGGATTCATTTTCAATGCATTCTCCTTGATCTTACCCCAGACATGCTCAATAATGTTCATGTCAGGTGACTGGGCTGGCCAATCATGGAGCACCTTGACCTTCTTTGCTTTCAGGAACTTTGATGTGGAGGCTGAAGTATGAGAAGGAGCACTATCCTGCTGGAGAATTTGCCCTCTCCTGTGGTTTGTAATGTAATGGGCAGCACAAATGTCTTGATACCTCAGGCTGTTGATGTTGATCATCCACTCTGCAGATCTCTCACACGCCCCCATACTGAATGTAACCCCAAACCATGATTTTTCCTTCACCAAACTTGACAGATTTCTTTGAGAATCTTGGCTCCATGCAGGTTCCAGTAGGTCTTCTGCAGTATTTGTGATGATTGGAATCCAGTTCAACAGATTATTCATCAGAAAAATCAACCTTCTGCCTTTTTTCCAAATGATCAACTAGAAGTCAAGTTATTATTTGTAATAATCTCTTACAACTGGAATCTATGACAATACTTTTGTCAGGTACTATTGTTCCAGTGTGCGTGGGTATTTGCCGCGGTGTACAAGCTTGGAATGTTAAACTAACACACATTTGGCGTAACCTTGTTTAGTTGCAGCAGTTTTGTTCCATACAGAAATGTGGTGTTTAGAAGCCTTGACAATTGATTAACCATGGCCAAAGCTCGCTTAATAGTGAAACCGGTTAATCGTTGCATCCATAGGCTCAATTAGGTTAACTATGCAGCTTAGGGTAATTAGGCAAGTCATTTTATAACAGTGGTTTGTTCTGTAGACAGTTCAAAACAAATCTTGCTTAAGGGGGCTAATAATATTGACCTTAAAATGTTAAAAAAAAAATTAAAACTGCTTTTATTCTAGCCAAAATAAAACAAATAGGACTTTCTCCAGAAGAAAAAATACTGTGAAAAATTCCTTGCTCTATTAAACATTACTTGGGCAATATTTGAAAATAGAAAACAAAAATTCACAGGAGGGTAAATAATTGTGACTTTTTTATATCATACACTGTATATGGGTTAATACACAGTAGTTGTTGTTATCTGTGTAGTCTTGGCGTGGTGGTTTAAAAAAAAAAAAACGTCATTTGTTTACATATGTGGTACGAAGTGTCCCAGGTAACCTAGATTGTTTACAAGGGTGGAGATAACAATGAGTAGCAACTTACAAAGATTATTATCTGAGAGCTGGTTGTGAGCTACACGTGTTCAGATCTCAAGGTTAAAGCCCTTATTGGTATGTTAAGCGAGAGTTTCCACAGATAATTGTTTGCAAATATTTTTTCAGAGATGACATACCTGGCTTTCTCAAACAGCGCTGAACTGTGGCTAATCACATCTGATCACGTTTGGAGTCTCTGGAGAAGCAGGAGACTTTAAGGCAGACCTGTAGTTGCAGTTCTCTGGGCGACGTGATGAAGATTATGGGTTTTTTCTTTTTTTTCCTGCAGCAGCTAGAAATGATTTTTTTTTCTTCCTCGGCAAGTGACATTTTGTAAACGATGTGGCAGACGCCAACCTTTGACCTTTGACATTCAGTCAAACCAGTGTTGATGACTTAAAGGGATGTTCCAGGTTACAAGTGTGTTTGTGTATGTTTTAGGTGTAATGCTGATCACTGTGGAAAATATAACCTATATGTTGTCTGTGGTAATCAACCTTACATCTCAAACATGCGCACACACACGCATGTATATGTATATGTATATGTATATGTATATATATATATATATATATATATATA
>CAIGQZ010031581.1:599293-611297 GCA_903798205.1 Danio tinwini | reverse complement strand
TATATATATTATACTATGTAATTATAGTCCAACAATAACTTGTATAGCAAAATAGTTTTTTAGGCTTATTTAAAACAAAATACAAACAATAATAACAAATAAACACTTATTGAAACATGCTAACACCTCATTCCCACCTCATAAGTCTGCCAAAACACAATTACACAATTTTTAGCATTTTTACCATAATTTACAAGAGGCATCCACTAAAATGTCTTTATATAACAATAACCTATATAGCAAAATAGTTTTTTTAGGCTTATGTTAAACAAAATACAAACAATAACAACAAATACACACTTATTTAAACATTCAGTGATGGAAAAACACTGGTTTAATACATCGTCCAACCTTGTACACAATTTACAAAAGGCATCCACTAAAATGTCTTTATGGAACAATAATTAATATGACAAAATAGTTTTTCTGGCATATTTAAAACAAGAATCATTTGATGACATTAGGGCTGCACCATTTTGGAAAAAAATGTACATTGCGATGTTTACATTTTCTGCAATTTATATAGCATTTTTTTTCCCACAAGATAACTTAATATAAAAATGATTGAGATAATTTTGTAAAAAAAAAAAAAAGTAATAATTTTATAATTATAATTACAGAGCTTGCGCCACACGACTTCACAACGTGTCGTATTTGGCCGCGTGCAGGCTGCGCTGGACCATACGTGTGGTTTCGATATAAATCAGCCTTAACAGAGCGGGGTCACGTGACTCCACACACAGTAGGGAAAATAATCACTAAAATCGATCTGGAAAAATTAGATCGATTATAGGTTCTGAATATCGATTTAGATTATGTTTCGATTAATCACCCAGTAAAAGAGTTTCAAATAAAAAAGGAAAATACAGTACAATTTAATAATATACCATTTATTTGACTGGAAATACCGAATGTTTTGGAAGAAATGTTTTGTTTTTCCCTCTTTAATTATTTTGCATAAATACATTTGTTTTGCTAAATGAAATTACTTTCACTCATATTTTGACATTTCAAGATATTTCAAATGTTATAGACATCTTTTCAGCACAATATGATTTATTTGGTTTTTATGATTTTACTGTATACAAAATACTCATCAGTTTAATTTGATGCAGACCCCAAAGCAGTTTTGTCTTTGATCCATTAAATAATCATTAATTTTGCACAGAAAAGGTTGATTCTTTAAGCATGTATTTTAAACCGAGCAACAAATCGTAATTATCTACGCTTATCAACATTTGCTGTCGATGGAGCTTGACTTGAACCCGAAACGTTCCTTTAACCCTGATGCAACTGAAGACCCCGAGCTTTTGAAATGTATTTTCAGACTCGCATGCAGGATATTTCGTCAAGATTTACATGCGATAAAACGACTCAACTCCCAGCCTAGTTTCGTTTTTATTTACCCAAAGAGTTCCCCAGCCCTCTCTGTTTGTTTTGTAGAAAGTCAGGTAGTCGGTTTAAAACGGCAAGAGCCCTATAATGAGATTGTGAGCGTCGCTTTAGAGAAGCCTGAGGTGTGTCGCAACGTTTTGTGCTTTTAACTCAGAGGGGAAATGCATCTCAGGCTGTGGTTTACTGTTGGTTTCACACTGTAGCTGCAACGGCTTGCTTTGAATAGTAAAGGAAAAAAAAATCATTGCAGCTGAGGAGGAAAATCAACTTGTGAATTTTTACTTTTGAGCGATTCCAGTGTTATGGATGTGACATCTGCTGTGAAAAATAAAACAAATTCACAGAGAAACTATACAATAAAGTGCACCTATGATGAAAATCATCTTTTGTTAGCTGTTTGGACAGAGCTGTGTGTAGGTATCGTGTGTCCACAGTCATATTGGGGTGATAGACAATAAGTCTCTTTTTTTTTTTTCCTGACGTTAAAATAGGATCCAAATCCCTCCAATTGTGAGGCCCACTGCAACGTGATGTGGGAGTGTGGTTTTCCTGCCCACCGAATTGATTGACAGACATGTATTAACATGTCTCCGTAGTAATGCGTATAATCATATTAACAAGACAGAACGTGAGCAAAGCAACCGGGATTAAAAGATCTGTTCAGCTCTCTGTGATTATCAGTCATCATCAAATGTGATCAAGAATGAGTTTTACAAGTTTAAAACGTTTGTAATAAATATAGTAAAATCGTTATTTAATAAATCACCACACCCGCATGTCAGTACAATTATTAAAGAAGATGTTTCAACCTCAGTTTGTGGACTTAAATCGGGTTTATATTCTACATTAACATAACCGATGTCCATACAGCAGTGTATATTAACATGTATCCGGTTACATTTACCATGCAAATACTGTGCAAATCTAAACGCGCACAAACTTTGTACCGACATTGAGTTAGACTCATCATTGCAGAATGGCTTGAATTAACTTCACAACAAATATATCAAATAACCTTTGGGGAATTTCTTACTGTAGTAAGGGAGATCTGCTTCATTCTTGTCTGTCACTGTGCTGTTAATGTACGTGAAGGCTACGGCTCTGGCACTAAAATGTTAGCGGGAAATGGATGTTTTTTTAAAATTGCAGTATCGATTGGTACCGAATTCCAGTATCGTAACAACACTATTAGGGAGAAAACTCACAAACATATGATCCAGCACTTCAAAGTCACACTGCTAGCAATCGAAGATTTATGTACATTTGGCACTTCTGTGCTGTACAGGAGACAAGGCACAGAGCAGATTGATTGACAGTGGTCTACAGCCAATTGGGACGCAAAACACAATGCACTGCAAAAAAAAAAAAAAAAAAAACCTGTCAAATTGCACAAACTAAATCTGTGAAACTGTGAGACTACCAAAGGGGAACTGTGTTATAGCGAAGGACCACTGTATATAAGATACTAGGGTTGGGTCGATAGACGATGCCATTGTCCATCGCCGATGGCTGATAAACTTCACGATGCTGAGCCGGCATCGCGATCCATTGCCCCACCCCACATTTATATTGATATATAACTTATTATTTGCATGTCATCTTAATAGCAATAACGGTCTTTTTATGAGCTGTGTTAAATTTTACATATGGCTGCCAATTGCACAGCTGACAGCATCGTGAGTATTAAATGAAGGATTATACAGTACCTCTTGTGCTTAAAATGTGTATATTCAGTGGCAAACGCTGTTACCTGCAAACCCCATCCCACAGACTTTACAGTGAATGGCTTTAGTTATTTTCATAGCGGACTTGAAGCCACTGGAAGTCTTTTATCCACTCTTGGAAAAGTGTAAATGGTGGATTAACATTTAGCACATGATCACTAATAAGACGTGCCATTATTAGTAACTTTAGGTGGTTTCTAAAACTAAATCTGTCAGTGTTATTTTCATTCTCTCATCTTCAGTGCTTTACATTTTTTCAGTTGTAGCTCCTGTCATCTGAAGGCAGAAGGCATTGACTGAGTGATTGACAGCTGATATTAACCAATCCATTCGCGTTCAGTTCTAGAGCAGTGGGCCAATAAGAAGAGCACAAAGGCGGGGCAAGCATTGCAGGCTTTTACTTCAGAAAGTTCACATAACAACTGTTTTAATCTGTTCCTGAGCGCTGCGTTTGGCGTTTTTAGGTGCAAAGATGCATTCTGCATAAAAGTCTCCTAAATCTGTGCTTGCGGTGAGGATTTTGCAGTGAAAACAGGTCGCACGGCAACAATTTATGCACTCGCACACATGCTTCCAAATATGTTTTAGGTCGCATAAAATTTTGGGTGCATATGCGACCAAAACGGTTGAGCCCTAGCATCTTTACTTGTTATTATTTCCTCATAATAATAATAATAATAATGAAATAAGGAAGTTTCATCAATCACAATACAAATTACAGTGAACTCTTGTCTCCTCCACCAGCTGTGGGAAAAAGCCATTATAACAACACAGATCACTCTGTTGGTCAAACTTTATTTATTTATGGTTTGGTTATGGGTAAAGCAAAGACCATGTGGGTCAGGTAGTAAAAACGGTTAGCTACAATAAATTAATTTGTTATGAATTAATTGATATTTAACAACAACCACCCCCACCTACGACGACGATGCCATCATCCATGGAGATGTTTCACAGTAGACATTGTACGATGCCAAATTGGTCAACATCGCCCAACCCTACAACATACTTGATGAAACATGAATGAAACATCTGTTTATATTTTCCAAAACAACTAACCACAGAGGTATGGGATCAGAAAAATATTAATCTGTAATAGCCCTGTCACTATATCTACTTTTTGTTGTACAATATATTGCACCAAAATATATTGTGATAAATAATACTATTGTCATTTTAAGACCACTTTATGCCACTCATTATATAATCCAGAATGACAATTGCAATGCAAATACACTCTTCTAAAGAACCCATCATATTTTATTATTAAGAATATTTAATTTAATTAAAGTCATTTAATAATAAAGCATTGGAATCAGAATGTGAAAACACATATCCTAAATACATAATAATAAATGTTAACAAAAAGGTGCAAGGTAAAAAGTATCCGAAGCTGCGATTTCTGCTACCAGATCTATTTTCACTCATCAGACACCCACATGAAAATATACTATAGTAATTTATAGTAAACACTAGAGTGTTTTTAAACCATGCTGACAGACACCTCCAATAGAGATTGAGATGTTGCACAATCAGCAAAAATGTTGCTAGAATTGTTTTTTAAGTATGGGCGATATATATTGCATCACCAAAAATGAGGTGATGTCCATGTGTTGTACCATAAGTCCATATATTGATTATTGTGACATTTAATATTTTAAATATGGGAAATAAACATGCGTTATTGATGTGACTTTCTGCGAGTTTGCAGTATACAACATAATTTGTAGAAATTCTGTGAGTGAAACTGCTCAACCCCCAAATGAAACAATGCTAATCAAAAGGAATAGAGTTGTCTGACTAGAGCAAAAATGACTGACTTTATTTTATTTGACATTTTTGCATTTATGAGGAAGCTTTCTTACGGATGTGACGGATGTGAAATTGCCACTTGTGTGATTTTGCTGAATCAAATTTAATACTTTGAAAACATTGACAGAGACATTGTTGAGTAATTTTGCAGTACTTTAAAATAAAAGCCTACTCAAAAAAACTTTTATCATTTTGGTGAAAACTTCATTTTTTCCATGGCATTGCATGGAATTGCTCTTTTGCCTTATATTTAAAAATCTTCTTAAAACATCTAGATTTATCTCAGAATGACTGTCGGGCTGCAATCAGCTGTTTTCTCATGGGTCGGCCATCGGGGAGACGTCAGCTCGTAAAAGCCTCATAACCATTTCAATCATCTGAGTGCAGAGAAGGAAATTAAAGCTATTGTTCTGCCTGCAGGGTCGCTTTAACTGTCTGCGAGTCCTTCATGGGAAAGTTAAAAAACATCAGAGAGCAGGAGGTGTTTCTGCTGCTCCATAAACGCAGGAGTGTGAAACGCGGAGAGCAGAGGAACCCGAGCAGAAGTGATTTCTCATCAGCGCCTCAGGGTTGCACAATGTGCAATGAACAATCACGTCTGACTTTTCCTGTTGCTTAATAAATATATTTTTAGGTACTACCAGCACTGCTTGAAGTATCACACTTCTGGTGTGACTTGCAATCTGTTCGGCAGAATTTAGATTTTTCCTTCTTGAGATTTAGAGCTTTGTAAAATGTAATTGATGGTTAATAATCCATAATCAAACAAAAAGTGCTCAGGGGTAGCTTATGTGTCAGTGCTCTTTGGCTTAGGGATTCATCAGAATAAACAGCAAAAGTAAGTCCAAGGCACTCGAAAAATGTGGAAAAAATATGAAATAGCATTTATTCATATGGCTATTCCTTAAAACTGCACCTATGCGTGTTTTTACAAATACTTGCCTTTTTTTTTGGATAACAGAGATCAGGTCCTTCTGGAGTTTCTTTTGACTCATTAGACTATCTAAACAATGCTAAAATAATGTACTAAACACGGTTAACTTAACAATCATTATTAATTCAGCTGGTTATGACTGTTAATTATTTTTGCTGATCAAACAATACTTGCTTGCTTAAATGAATAGTTACCCAAATATGAGCATTTACTCACCATGCAGTGGTTTAAAACCTGAACTTATATATTTTAAAGAAAGCTGAAAACCTGTAACCATTGACGTCCATAGGAAAAACAAATACTATAGAAGTCAATGGTTACAGGTTTTCAATATTTTTTAAAAGCTCTTCTTTTGTGTTCAACAGAAGAAACTCATCAAGGTTTGAAACAATTAAATGGTGATTAAATGATGACAGAATTGTTATTTTTGTGTGAACTGCCCCTTTAAGATGGCTAGTTTTAAAAATCAAAGTAAAGAGTAGGAGATGATTTGCTTTGAGTTAATTAGAAATATTTTATTTACCCTTTTATTGAATTTCATGAGAATAAAGCACATTTTATTCAGCTTTCAAATGTCACTGTAAATACCAGCTCCTTATATATATATATATATATATATACACACACACACACACACACACACACACACACACACACACACACACACTACGAGTCAAAGGTTTGTGGTCAGTTTTTTTTTTTATAAAATTATTCTGTTCATCAAGGCAGTAAAACATATGTTAAATGCTTATTTATTAAATATATATTTATTACTTATTGTTTGTAGTTTCAAATGAAATCATTAGTTCAGTCATTATTGCTTTTATTACTATTACTATTAATATCAATAATAATATTACTACTACCACTACTACTACTACTACTATTACTGATTAATATTAGAGTAATTTCTAAAGGATCACGCGACTCTGATGACTGGAGTAATGAAAATGAATCTTTAAATTACTGGAATAAAATATTAAATTAAATTGTAAACTACTTTTAAACAGTTATTTTATAGTGCAATAACATTTCACAATTTTACTATTTATACTGTATTTGTGATGAAATGCAGCCTTGGTGAGCAGGAGAAGCTTATTTTAAAACATTTATAAACCACACTGACCCCAAACTTTTGACCAGTAGTGTGTATAGAGATGTTTTACAGTTGAAATCAGAAGATTTAGCCCCCCCACCCTCCATTGAATTTTTTTTTCTTTTTTAATTATTTCCCAAAAGATGTTTAACAGAGCAAGGAAAGTTTCACAGCATGTCTGATAATATTTTTTCTTCTTGAGAAAGTCTCATTTGTTTAATTTCAGCTAGAAAAAAAGCAGTTTTTAATTTTTTTAACATCATTTTAGGGTCAATATTATTAGCCCCTTTAAGCTATATATTTTTTCGATAGTCTACAGAAAAAAAACATTGTTATACAATAACTTGCCTTAATTAACCTAGTTAAGCCTATAAATGTCACTTTAAGCTGTATAGAAGTGTCTTAAAGAATATCTAGTCAAATATCATTTACTGTCATTATTGCAAAGATAAAATAAATCAGTTATTAGAGATGAGTTATTAAAACTATTATGATTAGAAATGTGTTGAAAAAAATCTCCTCTCTGTTAAACAGAAATTGGGGAAAAAATAAACAGGAAGGCCAATAATTTAAGGGGTTTAATAATTCTGACATCAACTGTATATATAGCCAAATCGTTTACTTTAGCCAGTGATTAAATAATATCTCACTTAATCTGTCTTTTTTTTTACAATACCTATAGTCTTCTCCACCCAAACAGTTACTAATGCATAAAAATAAGTCTATCCCTCCTCCTTTCCCCTTATTGAATGTCCTGTTTCACTCGGACATGTCACATAACGGAAGTAAAACATGTTGCGACCGGCAGTTCACGCAAACTTCAAACAAAAAAAGCAGCCATTTCTCAGGTCCTTTCAGTTCCATGCAGTCTTTCTTCCCGTCTGTCTCCCCTTCCTTTCTCTCTCTCTCTTTCACACACACACACACACACACACACACACACACACAGACACACACACACACACACATGCGGTGGCGTTGGCGGAAGCCTGTTATCTTGGTTCTCTCCAGAGCGCGTGATCCCTGGCCTTCTCTGGCAGCTCGGGGCCTGTGATCACAGGAAGCTTAAGGGAAGCAGTTGTTCTCTGTTGTCTCCGGTTGTTGCGTGCGCTGATTGAGTGCACAGAGGCTCCGCTCCGATCCTCCCCTACACACCGGCCCATCGGGAAGAGCTTTAGAGAACTCTCTTTCTCTGCTGGCATAATGACACTCCGGACTGAAGATCCTGCTTCTCTTGAGGATGAAGCAGGTACACTAAAAAAAGTTCTTCATTTGGTTTACTACATTTGTTTAAGGTAAGTGGTTGCAAACAGTTTAAATGGGCTGAATTTGAACAAACAAATCAGGTTGAACATTGCTAGATTTAATTTGTTTGTTTAAATTAAGCCCATATAAATAGTTTGCAACCACTTACCTTAAACAAAATGTAGTAAATCCAATGAATCATTATTTTCAGTGTGTGATGCAACATCACAGGCTAATTTCAAAAGTGTAAGAGTCTGATAGCAGTTTTCTGTGTGTGTGTGTGTGTGTGTGTGTGTGTGTGTGTTTGTGTGTGTGTGTGTGTGTGTGTGTGTGTGTGTTTGCATTTCGCTCAAGATATATTTAATATTCGTCTTATTTTTGAACATATTGGATGTATTGAAGATGAGCTTGTATAGTATATTGCTTCATATTTCATGTGTTTTTCTAGCAGAGATATTTATATCATTATCAAAATTGTGCACTGTAAAAAGTGGTTAGTCGACTTAAAGGAGAGTACACTCGTTACCTCAAATTATTAAGTAAACAAACTATGTGCATGGTTATAAAAGTTAATTGAAGTCAGTGGGTTTGCTGACTTTAAGTAAAATCAACTTGCTGCTTTTAAAACATCGATTTACCTACTTTTTAAAAGTAACTATACGCTTTTTACAGTGTGGATATAATAAAAGTCAAATTTGCGACTTCAAAAAAGTGACTTTATTATAAAACAAAGCACACTGTGAATGCAAGTAAAAGGATTGACATTAATGTTCCGAATCAGCTTTGTTAAAAGAAAACTTTTTAATTTGTCATCAAATGATTTGTGTTCTAAATGTGCCTCCTGACAGTTTTCGCTTAATCAATTATTATTGTTACACTGTATGTCATTTTAGTGCTTGTTAAATTAAGGTAAAAATTCTGATATGTTTTTTGTTAAGAAAAGCAGACGTATTCTAAAGTGCAGAGAAAATAATGTGCACATCAATAACGCATGTTGTTGGTTGAAAACACCTTTTTTGACTCTAAATCTGTAATATGTTTGACAGTTTTCCACTGTTGACAATAAAGACTAACTCTTGAAAATATTTTGAAGTTAAAAACAACCACAAGTCATCACCATACACTCTCAGAAATAAAAGTATGCGAGCTGTCACTGGCGTGGTACCCTTTCAAAAGGTACAAATTTGTACCTAAGGCCGTACTCACACTATGTACAGTTGCCTTGAACCGGGCCAAAGCACGCTTGTACCCCCTTCTGTCTCCCCCGATGGCCCGCACTCACATTACATTCGGGCCTGGGCGTGATTACGTCATCGATGATGCGCTGCTCAGTAAGCGCTCTCACTCAGCACAGTGGAGATTTCTTTATATCGTTTAAGTGGTTTAATATGCGGTGACACACAGTCTAATATTTCACTGAACAGATCAGCCACTTTTGACGCTCATAAACAATCATAAAGTCCTCGTGCTGCAGGAATTAGGAGGTTTGCTGAAGGTGCAGCTGACGTGCAGTGAGGGGTTTGCGTCTTTAATAATCTATGACAGTTTGCGTTCATTGAAAAGTATGAATGATTAATTAATCCATATGAAACAGTCCCTTAAAAGTCACGTCTCGCTTTCAGTTTCGGGCTCACACTGTAAGCGTACTGCGCCTGAGCCCAAGTGAACCCAATTCAGAGCATTCACACTTCTCAAACGATCCGGGAAACGTGCCTGGGCACTGTTCGGATAACATAGTGTGAGTTAGCCCTAAAAGGTCCATATTAATATCTCAAGGGTACATATTAGGACCTTAAAAGTACAAAAGTGTTCCTCTTAAAATTTGTAGGTACTAATATATACTTTTGAGTTACCAATATGGACCCTTCAAGTACAAATGTGTACCTTTTGAAACGGTACCACCCCAGTGACAGCTTTCGTACCTTTATTTCTGGGAGTGTACTGATTTAAAAAGAGCAATCTTTCAGAAATGTTCCTAATATGCTGATTTGCTGCACAAGAATCTTTTTGCTGAGCTTTAGCAGTGCTGAAATGGTTATTCTGCTTGATGTTTTTCTAGGAAAAACCATATGTTTTTTTTGCACAGGCTGCTTTGATAAATAAATAAAAACATGATGTTCAAAAGAACAGATTTTATTTGAATTATGAAGTTTTTATTGTCACTTTTACCAATTTAATGAATTCTTGCTGAATAACAGCATACATTTATACATATATAAAATATTCAAAATTTTCAAATGATAGCTTAACTACATGCACTTGCACCAATTTTTGCACATTTGCACCAGATACTTTCTTACAATCACTCTCTAAATCTCTAAAAAACCTAAAACAAAGCGTTATGCATTTATGAAGTGTGCTTCACACATGAGTGGGCTTGACAAACCACCTTAAACAAACCCCCCCCCCAACCCCACTTAATTCCCTTGTATAAAATTTATCAGCACTTCTAGTTTGTATTGCCTCTTCTTGTTGAATCGCTGTATGCCTCCTCAATTGCGAGTCACTTTTGAACACAAGCTTCTGCTAAATGACTAAATGTGTGTGTGTGAAACAAGCACATTCAGCTCATGATCCTCAAAAGCAGCTGGCGAATTTCTGGCAGTGTCTTCTGTAAGCATGTGAAACTTTAATGTGATGACATTGTAAAGTCTGTCAGTCTGTCCACATGTTCTGTAGTGCAGTAGATTAAGAGAAGCAGCGCCACGGGTGAAAACCTTTCCAGCTTCACCAAAGGCAACAGTTTTTGGTGTTGCGTCTTTGATGTGAATGAGCTCTCATGAATAAACATGAGGTGGAGGGGTGGGGGGGGCTGTGTTGCTTTGCATTGTGCACCGTTGACATGGCACGTAAAAAAAGGGAAAGAAAGTCACAGAGAGGCAGTTAGTCACGGACCCTTCTTATTGAGCGCGTCACCCTTTCACAAGCTCCTCATGGACGGAAAAACAGCGGACTGAGGAGAATTATGGGAAAAGCTCTTTATTTCTGACATGCCAACCCCTCCTCTGTCCTTATTATACACACACACACACACACACACACACACACACACACACACACACACACACACACACACACACACACACACACACACACACACACACACACACTAAATGCTAAAGGTGAAACTGTGGAGGAATTGTATGATTCCACTCAAGTATAAATACACAGAAGTCAAATTATTACTGCATCTTAATCGTCAACCTTTCAGTTAAAGCTAATAATTGCTAAAAGTTCAAACAACCAGGCCAAATTTAACACTCGGCAAGTGCCAAATCAGAGTAAAAGTGAACGTTAGTAAGTATAAAAACCAGTGTTACCCTTGCCAGTTTGTCAGTAACTTAAAAAAATAAATAAATAATACTAATTCAGATTACATCTGATATGATTTAGCAAAAATATCAAGTTGCAAAGACCCCCCCCCTCCCAGAAAAAAATAAAAATAAAATAATAAAAAAAAAATATATATATATGACCACTGATACAGAAGTTAAAATGCATGTGGTATGTTATAAAATAGTTTTATGTGTTAAAAAAGAATATAACATAATAATAATAATAATTATTATTATTATTATTATTAATATTACCTTATTATTACCTTATTATTATTTATTATTATATTTTTTATTATATTTTTATTATAATTATATTATTATTATTATTATTATTATTGCTACCTTTATTATTATTATTATTATTATTACATTTAATATTGTTATTTTTATTATTAGTACCTTATTATTATTATTAATAATAATAATAATAATAATAATAATAATAATAATAATAATAATA
>CAIGQZ010031581.1:562561-580644 GCA_903798205.1 Danio tinwini | reverse complement strand
TCCATCCATCCATCCATCCATCCATCCATCCATCCATCCATCCATCCCCAAAGTGAGTGCAGAAATGTAAAGAAACTTGTAGTTTTGAGGCTTGAGTCTGTGTGTGATTAACTGTTCAAAAAGTTTTTAGAAAATAGTTTTAGGACTTTGTGTGCACACACAATACATGCAAATGACTCATCCCATTCTTTATCACACAAAATTAGCATGCGATGGCATGTTAATTGAACTATCCTGACGTGTCGTTCTTGTCATTAGAGCGTTTCTCTCCACAGGAATGTTACATCGCAGCATTGTCACTTTTGATCGTGTACACAATGCATTTCTTTTTGTGCGCTTTTGATTAAATCACACAGAGCTTTTCCATCACCATGTCACAATGACAGTGATGAAACGCCTGTCGACAGGTAGATTTCTCTGATAAAAAAACAAATGTCAAAACATAATATAGTAGCTTTAAATCACCAGGCTGATGAAGGCGATTGACAGCGTTTGTTTATTCGCATCTCCAAGACCCCCTGGAATTCTGTTCTAGTAATACTTAGCTAAACAGAATCAGAATTTAGTGGTTTTTTAACTAGTCATAGAGCAATTCCATACAAATGTCAATTTTGTCATGAAAAAAATTAGGTTTTCACCAAAATAGTGAAACACTTTCTATGTTTTTTTTTGTGTAGGCTTGTATTTTAAAGGACTCTATGTTTTCAAGCAACTATATTTGATGTACCAAAGTCACCCAAGTGCCAATTTCACATCTGTCACATTCATAACAGAGAGCTGTCACATCCATAACCAAGCTTTACCCTCATAAATGCAAAAACGTAAAATAAAATAAAGTCAATCATTTTTGTTCTATAGAGCAGTGGTGCCCAAACTTTGTATCACCATGGACCGGTCAGCACTTGACAATTTTACCGCGGATGGGGTGGTGTGGTTTACGTAGATTGCTAGGTGACCATCAACCGTTTTCTCAGAGGTTGACAAGCTGTCAAAATCTGCTGCAGCTCTTTTTATTTATGGAGAAAATGAAAAAGCACTGCAGTGTTTGTCTAAGATAATCAGTCTACTGAAATGTGTATATTCCATACAAATATGAAGCTGATCATCAGTTCTTGTCACGTGACTCACGGTGTGCTTGCAGCGTTCCCGCACATCGCACAACTCCCAATGCGTGCACTCATGCCACGCACCTCCATTGGAAATAACAAGCTGACGTTATATGTGAAGCCGCTGTCATCTCCAGCAGATAATCTTCTCGCACAGACATGCTGGATTCACCTGATTTGTTGACAAATGAGTTGCGGATCCATTTGGCAGTTTGTGGGTCCTTCACTGGGCCTTTTCTCCTTCCCAAGGAAACTTTCTAAAGATGTATGTTTCTTACTTATCTTGCTGTTTGCAGATTAAATTTTGGTGCTCAAGTGACCGAGATGTAAGAGAGAGAATATGGTCATTTTTCAAAATAATATTTTTTTATTAAAAGTTCGTTCAGATTTAGATAATAAATGAAATGGAAAATTAATGATTTCTTGTGTGGCCCAGTACCAAATGATCCACAGACCAGTACTGGTCCACGGGTTAAGGATAACTGCTAAAGAGAGTCAACCTCTTACCCCTACCCCTCATTTTGCGTGTTCATGTGAAGGGGTAGTGGTGTCCCAATTCGCTTTAGCTTGAAGCCATAGGGCTAAAGGGAAAGGATATACACCCCTTCAAGATTTTTGAGGACCACACACAAAACCAATGGGTAAGAAAATTTCCCAGAATACACCAGCAGTAGCAACAGTTTCGCTACACCCGGAAATGAGGAGAGCCACAAATTAGTATTTTTTTGTCATTATTATGAATTTTTACAACAAACAAACACATTTTAATATATTCATAACCACATCATGTTTTACCATCATGCTTTTATAAAAAAGCTCTAAAATAAAACTGCAAAATTTCTCTATCTATAATTCATAATAATAACCCCTGTACAGCAACATTCTGACACTCGATGACACTCAAACACCCTTTCAGAAAAGTCTAATGGCTGAGAATGAGCTTTTTACAGTGTCTGCTATAATGTTAATGCTGTTTTTGGTGTGTTTACTGATGAATATGGCCACGGTGTAAATGCACAGTATAGTTACGATCTTATTGCCACATTAGATCATTATGATAACATAATATACGCCTTCAGTGATTTTCTGAAGATAAATACCAAAAAACAACACCACTGGAATAACTACAGCAGCCGCGATGGTCTGATCTCATATGAAGCAAGAGATTGCAATGACCTGTGCAGGTGCTGTAGTTCTGTCCTATTTCTTAGG
The DNA here is from genome assembly GCA_903798205.1 of Danio tinwini. Lineage (NCBI taxonomy): Eukaryota > Metazoa > Chordata > Actinopteri > Cypriniformes > Danionidae > Danio > Danio tinwini. The sequence continues at coordinate 578,326 of CAIGQZ010031581.1, read as the reverse complement.
GGTAAATTTTGAAGCCCTTCCTCTTCACACTTGGTTGTAAGGGCCAAGCGAAAGGGGTAGGGGTACAAATATAGAATTGGGATTGGACCTTTTCATTAGCATTGTTTCATTTGGGGGTTCTGCAATTTATTTCACTGCATTTCTACAAATTAAGTTGTATACTGTAAACTCGAACCCTTTTTTGGTCACATTCATAACGCATGTTTATTTTCCTCATTTAAAATATTAACAAGTGCACATATTAGGAATGTAACGATTCACCGTGAGCTGCTTGAAAATCAATTAATATATGTGACGATTTAAACCGATTGAAATGTTGAATGACTCACGATACATGTTTTGAACACAGGGGGTGCTGTTTTTTAGACGCAAACTCGATTTACCTGCACATCAGTGGTGCGCAAGAGGTGGATCGGCAGAGTAAAATGACAAACTGCAAATACTGTAAAAAGACGTTTACTTACACTAACAGAACAACAAATATGATGCACATAAACAGTCAGCACAGTGAAAAACTACTGTCACAGACGTATATAAGCAAAGAAACGATTAATAAGCCAAACCAAGAGGACTGGATGATTTGCAGCTCCGCTTGCTCTGACGAGTACTACGGAGATCACACAGTACGTCAGTGCTTTCATAGCGAAAGTGTGAAGATGTTTTTCAGACTAAAAGAGAAAGCTGTTACAGAAGCAGCTATTAGATTATTTTTACCCTCTCCTTTTTAAATGAGTTTATGCATATTTTAATCATTTGCTTATTATTATTGAATATTTAAAATGTTCTTCTTACGTGTATAACAATAATAGTGATACTTATACTAACTAATTATACGAGTAATAATAATTATTCACCTACATAATCATGTTCAACCCCTGTCTCTATTCTACTCTATAATTAGTACATTTACAATTAGTATGTTACGCCAATAGCCGATGCCGTAAAGCAGATGGCCCACTGACCACCTCTATACACACTGCTCTCTGGTTTAAGAAAGGCTTTCCTCTCCACACCAGCCATGTCAGTCACCAGTGAAACAGTTTTTTCATCAGCAGGGGACGTTGTAGATGTGCAAAGACCTCAGCTTATGCCAGAAAACATATATATGCTTATATTTATAAAAAAAATAGATGTAAAATCCCATTTCTTTGGTTTATAATAATGAATCTTCTTTAGTTTGTATTCTTTTTTGGATTTTGTTTTTAAAATAGCAATCTAGTTATGGAGGAAAATATATTATGCAAAAAAAGTGCAGCATTTAAGAACAAAAAATGTTCACCTTAAATTTGTTTCAAATAATTTTGTTAAAAAATCGTGACTGAATCGTGAATCTATGGAGGTAATCTAGGGCCATATATACTTGCAAAATAAAATAAAGTTTTGCAAACAAAAAATAAAGTATTGAGCAAAAAATAAATAAAATAAAATCTCCAAAAAGAAAGAAAATCTAATAAAATAAAATTTTAAGAAATAAAAATAAAATTTGCAAACAAAAAATAACTGCAAATAAAAATTAAGAATAGGCTCGGACCTACTCATCTGTAAGACCACCTAGGTGAAACTGTGTCTCCAAGTAATGACGTTGCTTAAATAAAAGCAGGTCAAGGCCTGCCGTGAACGCCCAAGTTCCCTTGACTCCGCCCCCTTGTCAAATCTGGGCCACAAAATGAAATGGGCAGAAATGTGAAGTGCAAAGTGAAAACAGCCTAGCAAACTCACGGTTGACTAAAAAGCAAATTAAAATGAGCATTACAATTGATTGGACAGGTTTTGTGAAGGTAATGCTAAAAAATATATTTAGCTCATATATATATTATTTTTTTTTCACTGCTTTATTTTTATTTGCAGTTCTATATTTTTGCTACCATAATTAATTTTTATTTATCAAAACCTAATTTCCCCTTGGAGTTCTTTATTTTTGTTATCAAAATTTATTTTTTATTTAAAAAGAAATGTTTTTGTTTTGCAATTTTTGGAGATTTGCATTTATTTCTTTTTTTTCTTATATTTTGCAAAACCTTCTTTAATTTTGCAAGTATATATAACCTCCATATGAATCATATTGGTATTTTTCTGATCCCATTATTCAGAAAGAAATATTTTAGAAAATATAAGCAGATATAAGCAGGTTAGTTGCATTGGAAAATATAAGCAGATGTGTTTCAATCTAATATACTTTCTATATTAATTTATGCTTGGAGATTTTAACTCCATATCACATCCATAAGCTGGAATTGCTCCATAGTCAAACTCGCTCTGACTCCTGTCATTAAATGCATAAGTGTCGTGCTCTTCATTCAGACTCCCTTACTTTTTTAATTAAGAAAATTGATTGTCCTGTCCTTTTCAAAAAGCATATTATCCTTTATTAAGTAAGTTCTGGAGCAAGCACAATAACCGAAGAGCAGAAGTTTAATATAGGAAAGGGAAAGTGGGGGTGGATGGTGAACTAGTGATTTGAATCGACTGGTACAGCAACGCGGTGAAAGCCTGGGAGCTATAAAAGCAGATTATTCGCTTTCTGACGGCGGCCTGGAATGGTAATGTCTTGCTGCTTTTCCCCAGGAAGTTTTAATGCAATTGTGCACCGTATCAGGTATTAAAAACTTCTCATCCTCCCACTCCGCTCCTTTATTTCCTCTGTGTTGGTTGAGATGCTTTGTAGTTTTGAGTCTCGTGTTTTTATTCTTAGAAATTGAGACCTACTTCAGTAAATCAGAAGATCTCTGTATGTTCTGAAGATTAATATGCTAGTCAGATTTTAAGTAGATCTAATCATTTAGACTTGAATTGTAAACTGATTTATTGAACAGATCTAAGGTTATGATTGGCTTGTGGGATTATTTTTTTCACACCAACCGCACTGCATTATATCTAACAGATGAACTAATTTTAGCATAACTAAAAAGATATGTACAGTATATTCAGAATTTAAATTGTTAGGTTTAATAATTGTGATTTATATTTATTTATTGATTTATTTATTCTTAGAGGTGTTGGTTCTATTAATGAACTTTCAAAGAATAATATCAAGTCATAAAGGAAATATTGTTCTGTAGATTAATATCCTATTCAGGTTTTAAATGCAGGTAACTTATTCGAACATTTCAATCATTTAGTATAACAAAAATACTTGTAAGTATAGTAAATATCACAGAGAATTTGAATTATTAGGTTTTATGATTGTGATTCCTATTTATTTATTTATTTATTTATTTATTTATTTATTTACTTATTTATTTATTTTTGATATGTTGGTTTTATTAATGAACTTTTGAAGAATAACATTAAGGAATGAAGGAAAATTGTTCTGTAGATTAATATGCTATGCAGGTAACATCAGTAGATCCATTCATTTAGACTTGAATTGTAAACTGATTTATTGAACAAATCTAAGTTGGCTTGTGGGATTACTTTTTCTCAGCAGCAGCACTGCATAATATCTAACAGATCAAATATTTTATAGTATACCTAAAGTATGTACAGTATATTTGGGGAGAATTTGAATTATTATAGTATTGACCTTATTCTTTAATGCGGAAGTGCACTCGTTTTTGCGGTTTGTATTAGAACTTCTGATTCAGTTGCCTATGGAAGAAATGACTAGGAATAATAAACGGCTGAAAATGGCCAAACTACTCGCTCTACAAACAAGTGTTTGCATGATTATACAGACAAAATAGAATAATTTATAAGAAAACATCAGTTTGCAACATCATGGAGCATAACGGGCTGTTTTTAACCTCTAAAAATGAATGGAAGTAAATGAGACCGGAAGTATCCAGCCAAAATGATTCAAATGGCTGCGCCCGTTCGTACGCGGAGAATAAGGTGTATAGGTTTTATGATTGTGATTCCAACTTTTTTATAGAGATTTTTCATTAATGAACTTTTGAGGAATAACATCAAGAATTAAAAGAAAAATATTAATATTGCATAAAACAATGAGATTTCAAACAAGCCTAATATAACCAATCATAAATATAGTTTGTTCGGACACATTTTTAATGACTTTTAATAGACTTGGGCTGTAGATTAATCGCCAAAATTAAAGTTTGTTTTGACATTGTATTTGTGCCTTATATATCTGGTATGTACAGTTGAAGTCAGAATTATTATACCTCCTGAATTATTAGCCCCCCCCCCTGTTTTTTTTTTTCCCCAATTTCTTATTATTGGAGAGAAGATTTTTTTCAACACATTTAATAACTCATTTCTAATCACTGATTTATTTTATCTTTGTTATGATGACAGTAAATAATAATAGACTAGATATTTTTCAAGACACTTCTATACAGCTTAAAGTGACATTTGAAGGTTTAACTAGGTTAATTAGGCAGGTTAGGGCAATTAGCCAAGTTATTGTATAACGATGGTTTGTTCTGTAGACTATAGAAAAAATATATAAATTAAAGGGGCTAATAAATTTGACCTTGAACTGGTGTTTAAAAACTTAAAAATCTCCTTTATTCTAGCTGAAATAAAACAAATAAGACTTTCTCCAGCAGAAAAAATATTATCAGACATACTGTGAAAATTTCCTTGTTTTGTTAAACATCATTTGGGAAATAATTAAAAAAGAAAAAAAAAGAAATCAAATCAATTAGGGGGGCTAATAATTCTGACTTCAACTGTATATGTGATACAAACTTTTAAATAAAAACAAAACTATACAGCATTTTTTGTCTGATAGATATTTAAATTTATACATAATTTAAATAATATAAATTGTATATATTGTATATTGAAATGTGTAAACATTGTCTCAAATATATGCATGCAGGGTTTAACACTAAGGATTTTTTCTACTGGCCTGATTGGGCCAGTGGTTCAGATTTGTACTTGCCCTGCCAATATTTTCACTCGCCGCACCCAAAAAAAAAAAAGAAAAGAAAAGTTACAAGTTTTTTCTTAGCCACATATTTTTAATAAGGTGTCAAAAATAACATAAGGTCTGTGAATCTAGAATTTAAATATTTAAAAGATGTTAATAAATATATAATGAGCAAAATTCAGTGTTATGTAAACAAAAATAGTAGTATGGAATATGTGCAGGTAGTTTATCGCAAAGGTGGCTGGCCTGCCAAACTAACGGCAAACTATGCAAAACATCTTTTCATTTTTTTTCTTCTAAGACATTAGCAACAGACCTTCTCTTTTAGCCTCATGATTTGATGCTGCCGCCATGCTGCCATCTCTTCGCTGTAAGGGTTGTTCCCAGGTTACGAAAAAAACCCAAAAAAAACATGCTCACAACATCCAATCAGATAAGAGGAACTGAAAAGCAATATGGTGTTTATGACATCACAGAAAAGGTAGCATTTAAAGGCTTGAAATCACAAACTGTTTCTTGATTATTATTATTATTTTTATTTTGCAAGCAATTGACAAATAGTCGCAGGCAAATTAAACTTTGGTGACAAGGCAGCACTGGCCCGATTGGGCTAGTAATGATCCTGTCTACTGTCCCGAACATATCTCACGCTGGCCCCGAGCCATCGGGCAGTCCTTATTGTTGAGTATGTATGCATGTTGCATGAATGCGTTTTTTCATATACACAATAAATATACACAGCACACACACACACACACACACACACACACGCACACGCACATCAAAACAAAATGTAAAATTTGATGCGATTAATCGTGATTAATTTTTAAAATATATATTCACTTAAAATAGAAAAATATGGGTATTTGTTTTACTGATCTATTGATTAAAACTCGGTATTCTAAAAACATTATACTGATATATACTGTAGCTTAAAAATATTTAAGTCTGTTTGTATTTAATATACTGTTTCTTTAACCGTTAAATGACAAAAATATATATAATAATTATAACTTTACTCATCCAGTGTCTGGTGTTGTCTACTCTTATGAAAAAAAAACAAAAACAAACATATTTATTTATTTATTTATTTACAGTTTGATTGATGTTTGCTAAATGAAAAAAACTACATTTGTAGATTTCCCATTATGTTGGTTATGTTTGCAGTTGGGCAAAAAACCGTGCATCAGATCAACAAATGAACAATTTTACCATGTGGATTGGTAATTACCATTTAGTTTATTTGTCATTCTCATCAGCATGTTTCAGATTAGTTGTCACGCTGTGGCCCGCATGCAGTGTTATACCTTTGATTGCGTTTCTTGGTGCTATGCAGTAATGATGTGCAGCTCTGGATGTTTTATGACACATTACACCGTCCGATGTTAGTTGCATCCAAAATTTCTCTTCACATTTCTCTTTTTTTAAAGGATAGCATTATGACAGGTGTGTTTCTCATCAATATCAGAATATTTGTGTGTGTTTAGATGCTGTGAAGCTTCATCTGCAGCTAGCGAGAGATGCTGTGAGTGGCGTGACAGGGTGTGGTTTCTATTCGTGATTAGATTTTCTCAAAAAGCTTTTATTAACTTAGCTCTGGTTAAGGTGTGGCCCCTATGCGAAGCTGGAATTGCTTGATTTAATATCCATTTGCATCACGGACTAAATGAGGAAATTGCTCTGGACGGTCTGTCGAAATAAGACAGGCCCCTGTTTTGTTAAATCATGAGAAACCGTAATTGCCCTCAATTGAAACTGGCCAACGTGCAAACGCAAAATGATGTTTAACTAGTGTGTGCCATTCAAACCCACTCGCAGCTTGACTTTAGCGTAATTCGTGCCAAAGGAAAGTCTAGTTAATAGCGCGATTTGCCTGCTATGAACAAACATGCATGACCTCATCCAGTTCTGATGGAATTTTTTTTGCTATGAATCACTTTATAAATTCCCTATTTTTTTTTCCCTCGTTCTCTCTCTCTATCATCTTTGATTTTCGTAACTGATTAAAATGTGTGTCTGTAAGCCACATCAGTGACATAAGCACAGATTTTATTCATTAAATCGTCATCAACAAAGGCCGGCGCCGGCGTAGTCAACGATATTAGAACCTCATTGCTGTTTATGGATCGAGCTGGAAGAGCAGAACCGTGCTTTTAGAAGGGCTTTTGGTCTCAGAAAATCAAAGAACAATTGAAGAAAGAAGCTTTTATATTTATTGCGCTTTCTTTTTCTAAAGAAGCTTTTATAGAGAGCAGAATAGGCGCCGCTTGCTTGTTTTTTAGCATGGAGCAGACAGCACCACACAGTGAGTGTGTTTCTTGAGTAATGGCGAGTAGGAGTGTGTGATATTAAGGAAAAAAAAGCTGTATTTTGGGGGGATTTCGTTCAATAATCATTTCTGAGTGTGTTTTAGTGCTGTTTAGTAGGCCTGTCATGCATAAATATGACACTAAAACCACTAGTAGGGGGAGGCAAGTTCCTCTCTTAATTAGTGATTAATTATTTAATTACATTTTTTATTTATTTATTTTTTGTGTTGTCAAAGACTTTTTTAGGGCAACGATACCTATAGCAGGAAAGGTTCCTTCACATCAAAAGCTACTAATTGGCCACGATTCAGCAAACATTTAAAAACAAATCGCTTGTACACCAACATCCAAGCATACTATAGAGCAGCTTTACTTTATGTCCAAAGAAAAGAAAGATATCCAAAGATGCCTTTTCAAGTTGTACTGAAATTGGTGTTTTTGAAACTAAACTACAATGGCTCAGTGGTTAGCACTGTCACCTCACAGCAATATGGTTGCTGGTTCGAGTGCTGGCTGCCCCGTTTATGTGTTTCATGTTCTCCCCGTGTTGACGTGGGTTTTCTCCGGGTGCTCTGCTTTCCCCCACAGTCCAAACACATGTGCTATTGAGGAGTTGAATGAGCTAAATTGGCCCTAGTGTATGAGTGTGTGTTATTAGGAGGGTGTATGGGTGTTTCCCAGTACTGAGTTGTAGCTGGAAGGGCATCTGCTGCATTATGTATATGCGTATTCACTACAGTGAAACCAAGATAATTTAATCCAGGGTTATAACACCATCAAATTCCTTATCTCTAGTCTCTAACACAGATCTCCTCTTCTGTTGTATTCCAGATATGGTGCGGAAAAAGAACCCCCCTTTGAGAAGTGTTGGTGGTGAAGAAGAGGAGGCTGAGGCAGTGCTGGCAGGAGCCACGGATGCAGAGAGCGGCACCGCGGGGAGCCAAAACTCAGAGCCTGACCGTGAGGACCAGGAGGAGCCAGCGTCTCCTGGCCCTAACAAACCTGACCTTCATTACTCAAGCCAAAACTCCAGCCGAGAGGGCACCGACACTGAACCGCTGGCCTCGCCAACAAACTCTGATCCCGGTGAGAGAGCACACTGTAAACAATTCTGGGGTCCACACAATTAAATTGTGTTGGGACAACATAAATTAAGTTAACTTATTAGTTTAACAAATGGAAGTGTATTAAACATAAAACAATTAAGTTGTCCCAAAAAACTAAAGAATTGTGTTGTTTCAGCTCTTTTTATATATGTAGTTTGAATAAACAGCAAATATCTTCTTTTTTTTGAGTGCAGAAGGTGAAGAGGACAGTCTTAAAATCTCCACCCGGGTCAGCGGTGTCATCGTACAAAGCTGCACCAGTAACGGAGAAGAAAAGGACGCCACAGAAAGCCCTCCACCATTGCTCAGCTCTGACAGTCCTGTGGACGAAACCCTGGATATCTCTAAAGTTCCTCCAGTCACGCTTCACCCACAGCGGCCTGTCGGAGGAGCCGAAAACGCCCACAGTCCTCTTGGAGGCGAAACAGGGGCGCCTCCAGCCTCCTCTCCTAAACTACAAGACTTTAAGTGCAACATTTGTGGGTACGGTTATTACGGCAACGACCCCACGGATCTGATCAAACACTTTCGTAAGTACCATCTGGGCCTGCATAACCGGACGCGGCAGGACGCAGAGCTGGACAATAAGATTCTGGCACTTCACAATATGGTGCAGTTCACAGCCCAGACGCAGGCCAAAGAGTCTGCGCGAGCCCTGGGACAGTCGGTGCAGAGCGGGTCTGTGGCCGAGGCTGGATCACCCAGAGCTTCAGTGCTCAACGGCACCTACGATGTACAGGTAATGCTGTTTCTAAATGATCTTGTTTATTCAGTACTGTAATAAAAATAATACTACTATTTAGGGCTGGGCGATATTGCAAAAAAAAATCACAATATCCTGTTTCATATCATTCGATATCAATAACTATTAAATATTTGTTTACCAATACATTTAGGAATATTAGGATTTTTTTATTTTAATTTTCCAACATTACTAAGGCAAATAGTTTTAATAGTCAAAAACAAAAATATTTAAACAAAATATCTGATCTGTTTATAATAAAATAAACAGAAGTGTTAAAGAGACTCTTAAACTTGTTAAATAAAATGTTACAAAGGCTGCATTTACACTGCAAATCTTAATGGTCAATTCCGATTTTGTGACTGTATCCGATTTTTTTGATGATCAGCTTACATCATCTTTTAAAGGACCACGAAACCCCCCTCTCTCAGCAGGGCGTTTTCACACCTCTAGTTTGGAAAAAGTCAGGAAAGTGGGCGTGTCCAGCTCTGGGAGTGTCAGGAGAGAGAAAGAGGGAAGGATTTGCAAAGAAGAGAGTTTCCATTTGTGCACGCGCTGATTTACACAGGCAAAACAAACACACTGACACAGGGGAGAAAGACAGTGACTGTGTTTACATGGACATTAGTAATCCAATTATTTGACAAATTATTAATTTGTCGACTTTAACTGCTGTTTGGCACTTTCACTTTTTATTCAGGAACCTGCATGCCCCCCGTGACAAACAAGAGGAACTACTGGAGAGTGGAGTTTAAAGGGATTGTTTGATACCGCACGGCAAATAGGGGGGGAAAAAATCCTGTGCATTTCTCTGTAACTTAGATGAACTCGGAAGGTAGTGTCAGAAAGTCGTGTGTGTTTAGATTATCCTGTCACAAAATGTGGCGAAAATCCTACACGACGAAACTAACTAACTTTGCCATCTGAATGAACAAACAATAGGCACTGCTCTCACACACTTCAGATGTGAAAAGCTCTCGGTTAAAAATGTTCCTTACAAACACATTTTTGTCGCGTGCGCTGTATTCCACATGTGAGTCCAGCTGAGCTCTCATAGCGGAGAAATGAAAACAAAACCTTCGTTGCAGCACGGTAATAAACGCAGCACATTAATAAATGCAACACTGACAACCCATGTCTCCAAATTCTCGTTCTTTTACTTGTTTTGGCAACACAACGTGGCGTCTTCAAAGCTATCATGCATATTAATGAAGTTGCACCGCATGCACAATAGAGCACGCTGATTGGTTTGAACCAAGTCTTTCTCATGAGTTAATGCTGCACACTCAGACGTCACGATGTACTCGCAGGTATAGACATCCACTTTCCATGCTGGAATACACACGTTTCTAATCTCTGTGATGCAGCTTCAAAAATTAGTTTCAAACCAGAAGAACGAATTTGCTAAAAATAACGCAAAAACAACCAATTTTCACTTTTTAGTGCAATATATGTGTCCTAATAGTGTTTATAGCAGCGTTGGATACATATATGACTGTCAACAGCTCAAAAAAGGTGTTTTGGTGTTTCGTGATCCTTTAAAAGTGACTCGTACCCGATTGTCTGCATTTACACTGCACACGGCAAAGGCACAATGACACGGAAAAAAAAGAGCGGGCGCTGACTAACAGCTGATAATAAATGAGCGCTCTTTTCTCCATTCCTGTGTTTAATGTGTTCGCAGGGTTTATTTATTTTTTTTATTCTTTTTGACAGGTTGTTTTACTATAGTTTATGGCAGAAACGTTTTCATTTGGCCATCTTCTTTTAATCTAGGCCTTTTTACACCAGTAAGCATCTTAATCGTAATGTCCATTGCGTGATTTATGCGCGTGATGTATGCAACGTTTTTATATTAGTTTATATTGTTTACGTGGTGGATGTTGATCTTTCTTTCTCGTTAAACATGCTTAAATACTTGTGCTACATGACAATATAAAAGCTTTTTTAGTACTTGTGTATGAGATTTAAGGTTTGGGACTCTGCTGAAGTCTGTTCTGAAATGAAAGCGTTAGTGTTGATGTCATTTGCTATGGTTTTTAATGATGCGCGACTCACGGGTGAAAATCCGATCTACCTGGTTAAACTGCAGACACGAGGACACAGATCTGCTTCATATCGGATAAATGTCCACATATGAACGAGGCCTGAATCTGATTTGAGTAAATCGGAATCCATGTGATTGTTTTCCTGCTTACACGTACATGGGCCATATCTGATCTGTGCCACTTAGGAGAAAAAATGGAGTCATTTAAACCATGCGGTGTAAATGCAGCCTAATGCTGCATTCACACCAGACAAGGAAGAAACGTCAAGCGCAAGTGATTTACATGTTAAGTCAATGCAAAGGCGCAAATAGACATCCTGCGTCACGATATGCGTGAATGGTGCAGCGTGAATGACGTGAATTGTGCGAATGGCACAAATTAAACATTTTGCACGTTTGACACGTTTAACGCGCAAATCACTCAAGTTCAAAAATCGGAACTTTTGCAGACATTCGCGCCACGTTAACCGATCAGGAGCTTGCTCGTGTGGGGATGTGATTTTGAAGTAGCGCCTATTGTTGGTGTCCCGGGGGAAAATCCTCCTGCCTACACCGACAACAGTTGAAACTGGGCTCAACTCAGTCAGAAGTACCGCTGAAAGCTTCCATCATCCAGGTTAAGTTTCTGGAGGAGTTTATGAGCTCACAAAGCTGGGTGCACCTCTCAAAGGATCTAGTGGACTCAGACACTGCTCCAAATGAATCGATGTTTTTCAGCCTTCATGAAGCACATAAACACAGTTATTTTATCAATAAAATTCATGTTAGCCATTTAGCAACGAAGCTACAGTCACCGGGCAGACAGAAGCCCTGCCCATGACGCAAATCCGCATCTGTTCTGAAGTGAATTTGACAGGCGAACGAAGCAGGTTTTGATGTGCGAACGAAGCCAGTAAACTCAAATGTTTACGCGTCTATTTACATGTGAATAGCGCCATTTATCCGCGCGCTCCGCGTCTGGTGTGAACACAGCATTAGTGTGTGCAATGGTAGAAGTACTTGTAATGTTAAGTCGTAAATACTGAACAATTAAAGCACTTTAAGGGGTGAATAATGATACAGTAAATCTCAAACACTGTGAACAAAACAAATTATGATAATCAAACCTGAGCTTTCAGATAGAGGAACTGACAATCATTATTTAAATACATACTAAACATTACAAATTGTGAAGTTGGATGACTTTATTACCCCCCATGCTAAAAACTCTTTCAGAAGTTTCAGAGGACTCAAGAAAAGAAACTAAATAGCCACTCTGGCAATATGCTTACATCCTTTTGTACTACCAATCTCCTCACTACTTCTAGCCGCGGCACTCGTTTTTGCATGTATTGTTATTGTGACCTCAAGTGACAAGCGCAAGTGCATAGTTTCCATCACCGTTCATGCTCCCATGGCGTCTCTCATAACTAAGTGACCATTAAGCGTTTTCTCAAAGGATGACAAGTTTATGGAGAAAAGTAAAAAGCACTGCAGTGTTTGGATGTGCTGTGTTTGTCTAAGGTAATTAGTCTGCAGTTATTACTGACATGTGTATATTCCATACAGATATACAACACATACGGAAAAATTTAGATGTTTTCAACTAGGTGTGCCTGGAAAATGTGCACGAGTCACAGTTGCGCACTTGCACAACATTGTTGCAACGCTTCCATACCGCCTCCATTGGAAATGATAAACTTGCACCCTAAGCTTATTGGCATTGCTTCCAAGGCGCTCGCTCAGCAGCCACATTTTAATAAAACTATAGCGCTTCATTCCGCAACTCTATACCCAATCTTTTTTTATCGATATTGAGAATGGTGTTTCGTCAATTAATATCGATACCGATTTTATCGCCCAGCCCTACTACTGGTGTAAATAATTATACATCTATAGTAATTACACATTAATTATACATGAACTATTAACAATAGCATTGGAGTAACAATTAATTAAATAACATTTTAAATAAATTAATTTTAAGCAGAAAATTGTTTTATATACAGTACTCAACTTTCCAACTTTTTCCAAAGTTTCCAACTTTTTTCAACTTATCCAGCATATGTTATCCAGCATAAGCCGCCCATACACACTTATTCACACACACTCACTCATACACTACAGCCAATTTAGTTTATTCAATTCACCTATACCGCATGTGTTTGGACTGTGGGGGAAGACGAAGCACTCGCACATGCAAACTCCACACAGAAATGCCAACTGGCCCAGACGGGGCTTGAACCAGTGACCGTCTTGCTTTGAGGCCACAGTGCTAACCACTGAGCAACAGTGTCACCTGTTTTAAAACTTTCAATAAGTTTTTAAGATTGATATAGCAGTAATAAGGAAAGAGCAGCAAGTCAGCATATTACTCATGCTATATTATTTCAGCATATTATTATGATACTTTCTAAAGGATCATGTTATTGACATCACAGTTTTGCATCATGCAAAATAATAATATTTGTTATTTAAATATCCACTTCATTTTACATTTCAAATAATAAAAACAAATCTAAATACATTTAATTATTATTATTATTATTATAGTTGGTATAATAAATGGAAATAAAAGCTTATGTGTATGCATATGTGAGTTTATGCCATATCTCATCACCTGTATTGAAATCAAATCAGGTCTTCTGTCACCTGTGAAATGCTGTTTTATGATGCATAGAGTTACTCCTTATTTAGAGCATTCCGAATGAGTGATTTATGAGGGTTTTCTGTTGCTCTAAACCTTAGGAGCCGCCTTTCTTCCTACATAGGCAGAATTAAGTCAGACCCATGGGTCATTAAAACCTCAAAATGATGCATGCACATGCAAAACTTCACATTTATATCACAGAAGTAAAACCACTAGACGGATGGTAACACTACATGATGCATGCAAAGTCATGCACACGCTCAAACTCACACACTGATGAACATTGGCTGAATTAATTTCGAAATTTTAACTGGCCTTCATATTTGTTCATGCGTGCGCTTTTAACATAACACCATGAATAAGCAATCAAGCTGCTCCATTGAAATCCAAATGAAAGCATCATTTGTCATTTCACCTTGGTGATTTCTGATTTACAGAAACAAACAAACAGGAGAATGTGAAGGAGATTAGTCTGGATCATGTTGGCATGTTGCATTTGGCTTTGTTCTGTGACTTTTGGCTGATTTGGCGTTGCACTGGCCCCGGTGTATCATGTTTAGATGGAACTTTTTTTGCACATATGCATGTACTCCAGCGAGCAAACACTACCTGGGGTTTTCCCTCTTTTTCTTTTCCTTTTTCATAAAAAATTCAACATCAGCCTGTTTAAAATGGTCAAATACAGTATACATATAAATAATGAGTCTATTCAGAATTTGTTTCTAGTGGAATTATTAGTAATATCAACAAGTGTGATGTTGAGACTTAATAACTTCAACAAGATAATTGATGCACAATTCCAATATCTATAAAGATGCCACACAAAAATTTAAATAAGTAATTGCAAATATTTCATGATTACTATTATTATTATTATTATTATTATTATTATTATTATAAAGTATACATTCATTATAATATTGAGACAACTAATTACTTTGACACGAAACTTAAATTTTCATAATGATGCCACACACAATTTGATAAAAAAATAAGCAAATAAATGGATAAGTATTTAAAATATTTTAATATTATTATTATTATTTTTTTATTATTATTATTTTTATTATTATTATTTGTATTGTTATTAATAATAATAATAATAATAATAATAATAATAATAATAATAAGTATACATTAATATTTGTTAACATTTAATGACTTCAACAATATCATTGACACAAAACTCCAACATGCATAAATATGCCACACAAAATTTGAAAAATAAATAAATATTTCAAACAGTTTAAAAACAAAGTAAATAAATAAATAAGCAAAAAAATATTATTATTATTATTATTATATGAAATATTACACTAATTGTAATTTTATTGTATGCAGTTTTCTTGTTTGTTTGTATTTTACCATAACAAAAAAAGTCTTTACGAACCTGCCTATTGTGGTGTTGTGATTTTTTGTTTTTACCTCTTCTAAAAAAATGCTCACAATCTTTTTCAATTCAGCATCAGCCTGTCTACAAATTGCCGTAATACAGTATAAATTCTTAGGAGAGAAAAGTTTGAATAATGAGTCTATTCAGAATTTGTTCCTGGTGGAATTTTCCATGCAGTAATATCGACGAGTGCGATTTCTCATTTTCCCAATGAAAAAAGTGGGGGGAAAAAGAGCGTAGGGAAGCTGCAGAGGGGAGCCAGTGAAAACATAGGAGGCAATTTATTTTAAGCGATGGGTAATGAACAGATGTCATAGTCATTTTTCTGCCCAACTTTCAGCATAGCTTCACTCTTCACTTCAGAAATGTCATGAGTGCAGTTTAAGCGGCATATTTAAGTTCATTTTCTGTGAAATGTAGGTTTATTTAGTGCAGGGCTTCATTTATCAGCCTGATTTGATTATTTGTCATTGTATCTTTTTATAAGTTTAAATAAAAAATTGCAATAAAATAAATATCATAATATAATGTGAATAATATAATTTAATAATTATTTAACACTTTAAAATTGTAATGTATTGTATTATATTAAATTATGTTATATTTTAATTATACATTAATATTTTTATTTCGACATTTAATGACTTCAATGACACAAAACACCAACATGCATAAAGACACACACACACACACACACACACACAC
>CAIGQZ010031581.1:537643-553367 GCA_903798205.1 Danio tinwini | reverse complement strand
CACACACACACACACACACACACACACACACACACACACACACAGTTATGACACAGAAGTCACTTTCCAACTTTTTTCAATAAATTGCTCAGGTTCACGTGTCGTCAAATGATCAACGAGCTAATCAGTCATAATGGATGTAATACTGAATAATAATTTAATAATGAATATTAATATATAGATATGTCAATATCTTTCTCTTAAGATTTCCAAGTTTTCTATATAATCTTAAAACATAGTGTCTCGTCCAACTTGCCTTTTTTTAAAAATAAATTTCATTTAATGATTATTTTTATTTTAATGGATACTCAAGCCTGGTTTATACTTCTACATCATTTGATCGGCGTGACCCTTGCGCAAGCCTTGCGCATAGCCGTGCGTTTATACTTCTGTGCGCTGTTTCTGTTTCTCTGCAATACACTTCCGAAACGCTAGCTGGAAGTAGGTTTTTATGTTTCTCTGTGTCGAGTTTCTTTGCTGGTGTTTTGTTTTATCTGAACTCTTTCTTAATGTACAAGTGGTTCAAATTCGCTCATTTTGAGGTGGGAATCGGCGGACGTGCAACAACTTTAATCATAAGGTAAACCCAAAACAACAGTCTCCATCCAGAACTCCTTCACAGGACTCCACACTTGTAAACACTTGCTGCATCACTCTCACGCGGCTCTCACCTCCGCCCACACTCGTCAGGGCTACCAAGCCGAGCAATCACAGAGTTTGCGCTACGCATACGCGTTACATTTTTTGAGAGGTGCATGTCAACGTCGCCGACGGCCATGGCAAGGGCTATGCGTCCGTGCGTAGGCTGCACTGTAGCATACGCGTGCGCTTGTCGCAGAAGTATAAATCAGCCTTTATTGCATTGCATTGCAATACTACTGTAAAATAGAGATGCAGCGATGGTTTTTGGTTACGATTATAATCATAGGAATAATCATGTTTTCATGGTTATCACGATTATAATGCATTCATTAATTTTAAAACACTACTAGTTTAGAACATCACATGAAAACTCCTTATATTTCAAAGTGTTATTTATTGCTGCTCAGTAACTTATCAAAATAATAATAGCACAAAATAATAATAAAATAAAAAACAATAGTCCATTTCTCTTTGGACTTTGGACTTCATATGACTTAAAAATAAGTAAAACAAGTTTTAGTTATTTAAACAATAATTTTACACTTAAATAGGGCAGCGTAGTGGATAGCACAATCACCTCGCAGCAAGAAGTTCACTGGTTCGAGCCTCGGCTGGGTCAGTTGGCATTTCTGTGTAGAGTTTGCATGTTCTCTCCATGTTGACGTGGGTTTCCTCCGGGTGCTTCGGTTTCCCCCACAGTCTAAAGACATGCGGTACAGGGGAATTGTGTAAGCCTAATTGACTATAGTGTATGTTTGTGAATGAGTGTGTATGGAGTTTTTCCAGTGATGGGTTGCAGATGGAAGGGCATCCTTTGCGTAAAACATATGCTGGACAAGTTGGCGGTTCATTCCGCTGTGGCGACCCTAGATTAATAAAGGGACTAAGCAGAAAAAGATAAATTAATGAACAAGAATATAAAAAAAAAGCTCTGTGATTGGTCAGCTTGGTACCGGTGACAAGCATGGGCGGTGCTTGGAGCTGCGAGCCCATATGAGCGAGTGTTTACAAGTGTGGAGTCCCTTAATACCTTATGATTAAAGTTGTTGCACATCCACCGGTTCCCACCGTTGATTGAGTGAGTTTGAGCTACTTGTAGCTTTTAGAAAAAAACTAAATATCTGCGAAGAAACTCGAGACAGAGAAACAAAAAAACCTACTGCCAGCTAGCGTTTCGGAAGTGCTAGTGCAGAGCGACACAAAGAGCAAGCAGAAGTATAAATGCACGGCTATGCGCAAGGCAGGCGACGTCGTCACGCTGATCACTCGACGCAGAAGTATAAATCAGCCTTAATCTATATATTACTTTAGTATTTCCCTTTTAAAGTGTACAAATGTACTCAAAGGCTGCTGGACCTCTGTCTGCAAGGCACTTTTAATTTCTTTTCTCTCTTTGGAGTGGAAATGTGTATATTCCATACAAAGTATGAAGCTGATCGATTCAGTTCTTGTCATGTGACTTACGATGCACTCGCGGCATTCTTTCAACTAGGTGTACCGGGAAAGCTCACATGCTGCGTGCACATGCTGCCAATATGGGTGCAATATTTCCACTTTCAATGGAAATAGCGAATTTGTGCATTTAAAGTCTGGATATGTGAATGGCCCATAGTTAATAGCCTCAACCATAGTTAAAATCAGCATTTTGGGTAGTGCATGGGTATTCTCCTCGATGTACAAGCTCGGAACTTTAAACTAGCACACAGTTGACGTAACTTTGTTGCAGCAGTTTTGTTTCATGCAGAAACTCGGTGTTAAGAAGCCTTTACGATTAATTTAACCGTGGCAAATTAAAACGCAGCGGTGGCACAGTGGGTAGCGCTGTTGTCATTGGTTCGAGCCTCAGCTTGGCCAGTTAGCATTTCTGTGTGGCGTTTGCATGTTCTCCCTCGTGTTGGTGTGGGTTTCTTCCGGGTGCTCCGGTTTCCCCCACAATCCAAAGACATATGCTATAGGTCAGTGTTTCTCAACCATGTTCCTGGAGGACCACCAATACTGCATGTTTTGGATGTCTTCTTTGTCTGTCACACCCATTACAGGACTTTCAGTATCTCCTTATGAGCTGATGATCTGAATCAGGTGTGTTTGGTTAAGGAGACACTGAAAATGTGCAAAGCTGGTGGTCCTCCTGGAACGAGGTTGAGAAACACTGCTGTAGGTGAATTGGGTAAGCTAAATTATCTGTAGTGTATGTGTGTGAAAGAGAGTGTTAGGGGTTTGCCAGTGATGGGTTGCAGCTGGAAGGGCATCTGTGGCGTAAAACACATGCTGGATAAGTTGGCGGTTCATTCCGCTGTGGTGACCCCAAATTAATAAAGTAAATTAATAGTGAAAGCGGTTAATTGTTGCATTCCTACTGTAAAATGCTTGTATGTGTCATGAAAATCTGTTTATTTCACTATTTAATTCTATGTTTTTTTTCGGACTGAATTGATTTCCAATCCGTTCATAATTAACATGCATGTACGCACACACAGTTATACGACAGACGCGATTTTCCTGATCTTCCAACTTTTTTCAAGACATTGCACAGGTTCACGCGTCGTCAAATGATCAATGAGCTAATCTGAGTTGTCAAAGGTCCTGGCGAAGGAATCGTTTGTCAAGTTGGCGCTTGTGTCAGGAAAACACTGAATCTAAAGCCCTCATCCACCCACCTGTGCCCTCGGGAGCATGTGTGGAGGTTTTTGTGCGTTTTGAGCCGTGAGTGACGTCCATCATGATCCAGCTGCCCGCGGCTGGTTGTTTCAGGTGGACGTGGAGCCGAGTGTTTTCAGCCTATGCGTGCGGCCCGTCTGAATAAGGCGCTGTTTGTATTCAGAGCCCGCAGTCTGGAGCCCAGCGCGGAGAGAGCAGAAATCAGACCTGTATGGCCTCCCTGGAGAGCTCCTGCTTCTCAGCTCAGACTGTACAGTATGTGTGTGTGTGTGTGTGTGTGTGTGTGTGTGCGCACATGTCATATTTTGTTTTTAGAATACTTTTCTCCCCTTTTTTTGCTCACCAGGCGCACAGGCCGCATGAGAATATTGTGCAGTTTTGATAGCAGGGCTCTACCGCAATTTTGTTTGACAGTAAAGTAGCTTTACCATAGCTTCTTTTTATGGTAAAATGCCCTTTAACACATTTTAATTTTACAGAATTTTTCTGTACTTTTACTGTAATTTATTTACATTTTACACTATCAGTACAAGTGGCTCAGTGGTTAGCAGTGTTGCCTTACAGCAAAAAGGACGCTGGTTCGAGTCCCGACTGAGTCAGTTGAGGTTTCTGTGTGGAGTTTGCATGTTCACCCTGTGTTGGCATGGTTTTCCCTAATTTAGATTAACTAAATTGGTGTATGAGTGTGTGTGTGAATGTAATAGTGGATAGGTGTTTTCCAGTACTGGGTTGCGGCTGGAAGGCTGTCTGCAGCATAAAACATATGGCAGAATAGTTGGCGGTTTATTCCGCTGTGGCGACCCTTGAAAAATAAAGGACTAAGCCGAAGGAAAATGGATGAATGAACAAACTATTTGTATCGGTATAAAACCTTTATTTTTAGCATTAACTATTAAGTTGAATAAACTCCAAACAAGCGACAAGATCATGTACAACACTATTTTTATTATTATTATTATTATTAAATAGATTTTAAATACTGCATTGTGCGTAATTTTAAAACCTTTTAATAAACTGTCTCATATTTGTCCTTAAATACAGTAGCAGTACTTGATTACTTTGGTTACAGTAAAATACCACAAATTCCTTAAATACAGTAAGTTACTGTTACAGTTTTAAAGTGTCCCACCATATCAGTGCCTATTATACAGTAGTGAACTGTAAGGAATGTATGTGGTATTTTAATGGCCGTTTTTTGCAGTAAATGACTGTAAAATTGCGACAAGGTCATTAGATCTTACACTAGAGTAGTTTGAATAAGAAGTGTTTTTTTTCCCCACTTTATATTAGGTAGCCTTAACTCAAAGTATAAATACAGTGTACTTATTGTGTTCATAATGTATTGCATATTGCAGACCTCTGGTGCTCTTGAGGTTTGGTGGTATGGGTGTTTAAGGATTGGTTATGGTGTAAGGGGTGGTCAAGAGTATAATTATGACTGTAAGTGTGTTACAGATGTAATTAAATGCAGGTATTTAATTAAGCATAAGTACAGTGTAAAACATTTTTTATTTACTCAATAAGTACATTGTAATGAACCAGGTTAAGTACATATTAGTTAAGGCCACTTAATATAAAGAGGGATCCAAAAAAAAAAACACTTCAAACTACTACACAACACAATTCTTGTAATTTATTTAAACAGTTTATATGTTTATTTTGACACTTATAATTGTAAAATATTTAAGTCCAATTAATGGATTTGTATTGGGACAACATGAAGGAATTGTGTTTGTGTAACTACTTAGTGTATATTGTTACCTTAGAATTATAAGGTTCTCTCTGACATTTTTGTCAAAATTGAGTTATTGACATATTCTTATTAAATGAAAACTTATTTACATTATGGGATGTTTTTTTTCTTAGTTGTTTACATTTTATTTAAAAAAACAAATGTTACACACATACTGTTTGCTATATGTAATGCAGAAACGTTGAAGCTCAATATCTCAAAATCATTCAGAATGCAAATAGAACCTTATAATTCCAAGGTGACGATATGTATTTCCCTGCATGATTTGCGTGGAATTAAATGAACCCCCAGGGGTCTAATGGCGTTTTGGGGTCGTGGAGAAGTTGTTTTTAGTATCTTAAAAACATTAATGGCTAAAGTGTGATAACACTGTAAACAGCACAAGCTGAGCTACAGTAATACCTAAGCAGCATGTTTGTATGTGTTTATGTTTTTGAGAAAGAAATGTTTATGCGTGGTAAGTGAAAAACGAACATTTTAAAGTCACTGAAACAAGCCGTGAAACACAGAGAACAAGACTTTTGAGAACTGAAGCTACTGAACTTGTATCCTAGTGTTTTTGCTTCAAAATGATGTGAGAATCATCTTGTTTACTTGCTCACAGAAAACAATATATTGAATTCAATTTTCTAAGTCACCTTTTGAGTGAAAACGGTCTATGCTCAGGGCTTAATTTGTGCCGGAGCACTTCGGATCCAGCACCTCTGAAATCTGATCCGGCACCTCATTTTACCGATCCCCTTCCTCAACCGCCCTCCTCCCCCGTGCGCTGTTCACTTTCACTTTCTTCCGCGACTCCCCAACCCTCTTCACTTTCGTAAGTGACAACTCTACATCCTCGGGTAACATGCCGGATCCATTACCCCGATCTGTTCCAGGACCTCGCAATTCACAAATTAAGCACTGTCTATGTGAGAAGGCGTGAACTATCATTTCTAATGTAGTGGTTCGCACCTGAGAAGACAATGTGGGGAAGACATAATGAGGGGAAAACTTGATTAACAATAAAAATAAGAGAAAGACTTAATAAGAGTTTAATCTTCCCCTAGATTGACGATTTAAGAGTTGTGACGTAAATTGAATTTTGCTCATTAGCTTTATTTAAAATCAATTAATTTAAATAAGTTGAAATAACAAGAAGGTCGCTGGTTCAAGCCTCGGCTGGATCAGTTGGCGTTTCTGTGTGGAGTTTGCATGTTCTCCCTGTGTTTGCGTGGGTTTCCTCCGGGTGCTCCAGCCCCCCCCCCCAAAAAAAAATGTTTTACACTGTCCAAAGACATGTGGTATAAGTGAATTGGGTAGGCTAAATTGTCCGTAGTGTGTGTGTGTGTGTGTGTGTGTGTGTGTGTGTGTGTGTGAATGAGTGTGCATGGATGTTTTCTAGAGATGGGTTGCGGCTGGAAGGGCATCCGCTGCGTAAAACAAATGCTGGATAAGTTGCCGGTTCTTTTTAATGTGGCGACCACAGATTAATAAAGGCACTAAGCCGAAAAGAAAATGAATGAATGTTGAAATAACACTATTCAGATGTGTCATAAGTCTACACTGTAAAAAATGCAGGCTTCCACACGATTCATTCATGTTGTCCCAACAAAAAACTATTTAGCTAACTTAAATATATGTCGATTGACCAAAAAAACAATTAGGTTGTCTTAAAACATCTCAAGAATTGTGTTGTTTCCGCTCATTTTAAATAAGGACTTAGAGCAGAAATCATCTTTTTGAGTGTAGTCTACAAGCTACTGCATGCATGTTTTCAGATTTGCATTGTTCTGTGTTGTTATATGAACATCTGTGTCATGGTATCTGGTTTCATTGTGTGGAAGTGTTCACTGACCTCTCTCTCTCTATGTGTGTGTGTGTGTGTGTGTGTGTGTGTGTGTGTGTGTGAATGTTTGTGTGGTCTGTCGAATCCCTGATACATAATATTTCCAGTATGCATCCGTCTCTCCAGAATACCTTGCTATAGTGTAGATTTATGAGCAGAATCTTGCCCTCTAGTCTCCAAACAGCAACCCACCCACTGCGAACGTGAACCTGATATTGATGCCGTAGCCTCCCACACCTCGTGCCCACCAGATCTAGCACACACTCCATATATCAGGCTGCCCTCCAATTCAGCAAAGGGGAACCTGTTACGTGCGGGAGGTGAAATAGGCCAGACTGTACTGCATAGGATTTTTGGACGTGCCGCTTTCAGACTTTGTTTTAAGTCAGTTCTGCATTTCAGACACCTCTCAACCTCTATAGAGTGCAACAGTCTGGTTCAGCATATAGAAACTCTGTTCTTTAACAAGGTGACAGTGCCAAATACTGACCTTGCATACTAATTACAGCAGGTTTCGCGGATATCTGTATACACAGATGATTGTCATATGCAAGGGAACACTTCAGCTTTTTTGGCTACATCACTGCTGTGTAGACGTAAAGGTAGCCTGAACTGATTACCGCAGTCTCATTTGGTGAAAGTTGCTGCCTAGCAACAAGGAACATGAGAAAGACAGAGCAAAAGTAAATACAGTAAAAAGATACATTTGACCTGGCACTTACTCACCGGCCACTTTATTAGGTACACCGGTCTAACTGCTCATTAACACAAATTCCTAATCAGCCAATCACATGGCAGCAACTCAATGCATTTAGGCATGTAGACATGGTCAAGACGATCTGCTGCAGTTCAAACTGAGCATCAGAATGGGGAAGAAAGAGGATTTAAGTGACTTTGGTTGTTGGTGCCAGACTGGCTGGTCTGAGTTTTTCAGAAACTGCTGATCTACTGGGATTTTCACGCACAGCCATCTCTAGGGTTTACAGAGAAAGTTCTGAAAAAGAAAAAAATATCCAGTGAGTGGCAGTTCTGTGGGCGCAAAGGCCTTGTTGATGCCAGAGGTCAGAGGAGAATGGCCAGACTGGTTCCAGCTGATAGAAAGGCACAAATAACCACTTGTTACAACCGAGGTCTGCAGAAGAGCATCTCTGAACACACAACACGTCCAACCTTGAGGCAGATGAGCTACAGCAGCAGAAGACCACACCGGGTGCCACTCCTGTCAGCTAAGAACAGAAAACTGAGGCTACAATTTCCACAGGCTCACCAAAATTGCACAATAGAAGATCGGAGAAACGTTGCC
Organism: Danio tinwini; assembly: GCA_903798205.1. NCBI lineage: Eukaryota > Metazoa > Chordata > Actinopteri > Cypriniformes > Danionidae > Danio > Danio tinwini. Next base: position 545,183 of record CAIGQZ010031581.1, on the reverse strand, counting down.
TGGTCTGATGAGTCTCCATTTCTGCTGCCACATTCGGATGGTCGGGTCAGAATTTGGCATCAACAACATGAAAGCATGGATCCTTCCTGCCTTGTATCAATGGTTCAGGCTTCTGGTGGAGAGGAATATTTCCAGTACCTTGTTGAATCTGTGCCACAAAGGATTAAGGCAGTTCTAAAGGCAAAAGGGGGTCCAACCCAGTACTAGTAAGGTGTACCTAATAAAGTGGCTGGTAAATGTTGACAGTTTTAAATGAGTAGATGATTTAAACTAGTCAGGCAGGTGAATTCTGACCCTCTATAGAGTGTTTGTTAATCCAATTCAGTGTAAGAAACAAACTCTCTACTTTTTTGACCCAGTCAATAACTGCAATACTGTTTTTCTACTTGCTTATTTGATTTAGCAATCATGGGGAAAAAGAGCAATAATGGCCATCTGAGTCGATATAAAAAAAACATATAAAAAAGTTACTGGCGAGTATAAATAAATAAATAAATAAATAAATATATATATATATATATATATACTCATGCTAACTATAAAGACAACACAACATTATTGCTTCTTTAGCGTATTTTAGACATATGGACACATAATAGGTAAGTGGAGCAAAGCCACACCACATGCAACAACTTTATCTTCCGTAGTTAAGTTTTATAAAAAGCGTGAAACTAGCATCTAGGAATGTAGCTCATTTGCTGATATGCTGCAACGGCTCCTTTAAATAAAAGATCGATGTAATGAATTTTGACACTCTCGCCAGCAGAGCAGTAAAGGGTAGACAGTGTTGTCGCCAGGGCAGCCAGAGCAAACTTTGACACTCTTGCCGCCTTCAGTGTGAACGCACAGTTAGTGTCATATTTAATATTTACATGTTTAGATCTAAACCAGCTTAAATGCACACAGTAAAATATAGTTCAATGATCAATATCAAGAAAAAAAGTATCCCCAAAACACGACTATTTCTTTTATTGGTATCACTCAACAGATTTTTGTTTTCATTCAGACACTTTTTTATTTTTACATTGTCATGTAGTTTTGTGAGCATCAGATCGTGCTGTAGCAGTTTTTCCTCTCCTGTGTAATGTGATGTGGATGATGTCTGTAATGCTGCGTGTAAAGTGCTGGTATTGAGCGGGTGTGCTGGTGCATTGCTAAAGGCCTTCATTTTCACAAGCGCAAATTACTGCCACTCAGTGCTGTTATTGACACCGATACAGCTTCTCATTTATATTTCCCAACTAAATCGACGATGCTGTTTTGATGCTTTGCGAAATTACTGTAAAAAAAAAGAAAGTTAAGAGATTTCATTTATAACCTGTGATTGCAATTTAACTGAAAGCTTTGCCGAAATTATAGTGTAGGAGGCGAGAGGCATTAGATTTTGTTTGCTATGACTCTCAGAGATATACACTTACCAGCCACTTTATTAGGTACACCTGTCCAACTGCTCGGTAATGCAATTTGTTTATCAGCTAATCACATGGCAGCAACTCGATACATTTAGGCATGTAGACATGGGATGCCTCCGAAACCACCTACTACTCAGTAGGTACTGCATTTGAATTTAAACGTATTACTCAGTCGTTACAAAAGTGTGTTCTACAGTATACACTATGAATGTAAGAAGTATGAATGGAATTCGGATGTACTACATCTGCCATTTTGTAATGGTTACGTGACCTACCTGTGTCAGTTGCGTCGCTCCACTCCCATTTATGGATTCTCTCGCGGGGCATCATGGGATAGCGCAGCATGCATTGAATACGCACTTCAGAATCTTGCCGAAGTAGTAAGTCATCCGGGTACTTCTCGCATACTGTTTTTTCGAATTCTATGAATTCAGACATACTACTCGGCTCGCATACTGATTTTAGCGTACTGTATAGTATGGCAGTATGCGGTTTCGGATGCAGCCATGGTCAAGACGAGCTGCTGCAGTTCAAACAGAGCATCAGAATGGGGACGGAAGGTGATTTAAGTGACTTTGAACGTAGCAGGTGGTGATGTAATGGGATACTGGTGTGGGGATATTTTCTTGCCACACTTTGGGCTTATTAGTACCAATTGAGCATTGCATCAATGCCACAGCCTACCTGAGTATTGTTGCTGACCATCTCTATTCCTTTATGACCACAGTGTATCCATCTTCTGATGGCTACTTCTAGCTATGTCATAAAGCTTGAATCATCTCAAACTGGTTTCTTGAACATGACAATGAGTTCACTGTACTCAAATGGCCTCCACAGTCACCAGATCCTCAATCCAATAGAGCACCTTTGAGATGTGGTGGAACCGGAGATTGGCATCATGGATGTGCAGCCGACAAATCTGGACCAACTGCATGATGCTATCATGTCAATATGGAGCAAAATCTCTGAGGAATACTTGTTGAACCTCTGCCACAAAGGATTAAGGCAGTTCTGAACGCAAAGGGGTCCAACCTGGTACTAGTAAGGTGTACCTAATAAAGTGGCCGGTAAGTGTATAACGTTTTCAAATAAATAGATGATTTAAACTAGTCAGGCAGGTGAATTCTGACCCTCTATAGAGTGTTTGTTAATCCAATTCAGTCTAAGAAACGATCTCTCTACTTTTTTGACCCAGTCAATAACTACAATACTATTTTTCTACTTGTTTATTAGATTTGGCAATCATGGGGAAAAAAGAGCAATAAAGGCCATCTGAGTCGATTTAAAACCTTTGCAGTCCAGTTTAATGCTGTGCACTATTTCTTTTTAGATTATAACCTCTTCTCTGATAGTTGTTTTTATGTATTTATTTTGTTGTTTTAGGGTCAAAGATAAGTTCTCCCATTTTGCTTTTGGAATCAAAGTAATTTTTGGATATATAGAGCATTTTACATGCAGTTAAAGTGTCTGATTTCATGTTTCAAATAACTTTTGTGAAAAAAAGTCACAAAAAAAGTCTAAACATGGAAAACGTAATGTTTCATTGTCATTCTTGCTTAAAAAAAATAAAATTGTTCTACATGAGGAATAGTGCTGAAGAAATAAAATCTAAAAGACAGTTAAAGATGATTTCACCATGATCTTTTAATATGCAATTAAATAATTCTTGTATTAAAGGGCACCTATGGTAAAAATCATCGTTTGTAAGCTGGTTGGACAGAGCTGTGTGTAGTATAGTGTGCTCACAGTCATATTGGAGTGATTAAAAACCCAATAAATCTCTTTTTATTAATGTTGTTACGTTTTATTTTGTAAAATAGGACCCAAATTCCAGTGATTTTTGAGGACCACCACAACAAGACGTAGAAATGCAGTTTTCCCTGCCCACCGAATATATTGACAGGCGCCATGTCTTTATCATAACATCTATACTCATGTCCACAAACTGGCATTAAAATATCTGTTCCGACTGTCTGTGAGTTTTATAAGTTTAAAACATTTCTAAAACAGAGCATGTTTGTAATGAAGCAGTAAAAATCAATATCTAATTTTTAACCGCTATAATCACCACAACCGCATGGTATCAGTAAATGCACGTGTGTGTGTGTGTGTGTGTGTGTGTGTGTACTGCAAACGGCATTTGTGTGAGACTCATCATTTCAGAAAGGCTTGAATAAACTCCACCACAAATACATCGAATAAACTTGATATTTTTGACCAATGGGCTGTATTTCAGCTTCATCTATGTCTGTCTGTATCACTGAATGCTGTTTATTAGATGTAATGCAGGAGAAGCAGACATGCACGTGGGAGCAGTGGGTGGGAAAAAGCAGCTCATTTGCATTTAAAGCCACACTGTAAAAAAAAAATCTGTAAAATTTACGGTAAAAAAAACAGCAGCTGTGGTTGGCAGTGTTTCACAGTAAAAAATACGGTACAAACCGTAAAAGTAATTTCTCATTTTTACAATAAACTACCCTATTTCATTAATTTATAGAGGTAATATGTCTGTATTTTCAATTACCCACATTTACACATCTTTTGTTGCACAGATAGACAGATTAACACAGTCATATGCAGGTGGTGATAAGAAAGTTACATAATAAACCAACGTTCATCACAAACATCACTTCCCACAAGCAGAAAAGTGTATCAGTGTGAAGAAGGTGCTCAGTGTCATTCACACAGCTACTAAACAACAGTATGGTAACATGCAGAAAACTAAATAAACATCGTTTATCAACATTAGATGTAATATAAATCTCTAATGTACATAACTGATAGGGGAAACAACCAAAAAGATCCATAGTAATGGAAACAAGAGCATAAAAAGTGATGTGCCATGCAGGGAATTCTGGGAAAGTCAGTTTATTCGCCGTATATACAGTATTAAGTAAACATACTGTTAACCAGGTTACAGATTTTTACTGTATTATTTTTTACAGTATTTTACTGTTTTTTTTGCAGTGCACAGGCTACAAAAACAGCTAGACTATACTCACACAACACAATGGACAGATTCTAGAGGCTATAATAAATAATCTGATGGTATTTTAAGCTGAAACTTTACAGACACATTCTGGAAACACCAAAGACGTATCTTAAATCTTGTAAAAGGGGTAAAATAGGTGCCCTTTAAATATTGCTATCGAGATTTTATACATAAACTGTTGTTGAACTCTGTGACTTTGAGTTTTTTTTTGTGTAAATCATGACAATGGGTGATAGTCATTATTATTATTATTATTATTATTTTCAGAAAAATAGGACTGATCTTAATGTACAGCTGTGTTGCACTTTTATTGTTTTGATGATTGAAAGCCGTTTGGATCATTTGACCTTTTATAACTCTACAGATTTTGCCTTTTTAAACCGTTGATTGTGTAAAAAAATGCTTGTATGGTATTTGTTATGGTTACAAGCCGTCAAAACTATTATCACACCCTCTGTTGTGACAACCACACAAAATACTGTCATTTGACACTAAATCTGACCCGACAGCTGAAATGATTATTTCTTATTATGAGATTAACACTGTGAATCATGCTAAGGCAGGGAGCACACGTTTTTAAATATGTTTTCTTTTTGTATTTGCTCCAAAATTATTCTCTTGTTATTGGTAATACATTTCAAATCATATTTGATATAATGATATTTGATATTGAATGGTGGGCGACACGGTGGCTCAGTGGTCGCCTCACAAGAAGGTCACTGGTTCGAGCCCCAGCTGGGTCAGTCGGCATTTCAGTGTGGAGTTTGCATGTTCTCCCCGTGTTGGCGTGGGTTTCCTCCAGGTGCTCCGGTTTCCCCCACAGTCCAAACACATGCACTATAGTTGAATTAAGTAAACTAAATTGGCCGTAGTGTATGAGTTTGCGTGTGAATGAGTGTGTATGGGTGTTTTCCAGTTCTGGCTTGCAGCTAGAAGGTATCCGTGGTGTAAAACATATGATGGATAAGTTGGGGATTCATTCTACAGTGGCAAACGCTGATGAATAAAGGGACTAAGCCAAAGCAAAATAAAAATGATATTCAATGATACTTTTGCTCGCGTTACGTGGCATTAGTAATGCATCTGTGATTATTATTTAAAATTATATTTATGCTTAAAAAAATAAATTACCATGGTAAATGAGCTGTGATATAAACACACACACACACACACACACACACACACACACACACACTTGATCATTTAAACAGAATGCTGACAGCTCTTGAATGTCTACTTCTCGCTCTTTCTCACCCAATCTGATGGTGTTTTGCTTGTTCCTCATTATCAAGCAGATGCAGCTTGAATTAACACTTTATTTGGTTAATGGCCTTAATGTGTTTTCTCAACATCACAGGAAATGTGACAACCTGTCAACGTGTTAATTAAAACCATTTGAGGAAAAAGTCATAATTACTGTAGTAATGCACTGTACTTCTGATTGACATTCACAGATGTTTATAAAAGTCAGGTGTAATTCTTTATTTTGGTGTTCATATTGTAGCTCTTTTGATTGGAACTTAAATGAGAGTATTTTGCTGACTCAACTTAGGTTATTCAGGGATTTTTGCTTATTTTTTGGTGTGAAATCCCAACATGAACTGGGGATATTGTCTTTGAAATGAACACAAATACTAATATTATTACAATTTTAAATAATTGTTTTCAGAAATGTGTAAATGTTTGATATTCTTGTGAAGGAAATCTGTTTGTTTTTACAATCATTATTAATTAGTTGTTAATATTGTTATTTTCAGTGTCCCATCATCTTTCAGAAATCATTCTAATATACTGATTTTGGAGAAAGAAAGAAATAAAGAGAGAGAGAGAAGGAAAGAAAGAGATAGAGATAAAGAACGAGTAACAGAAAAGGAGAGAAAAAAGAATCCAAGAAAGTAAGTAAAAAGAAAAAAAAAAGAGATAAAGAGTTACAGAAACAGAGAAAGAAAAATGAGTAGAATAAAAAGGAAGTTGTGAAGAAAGAAAAAGAGGGGAGGTAAAAGAAAAGGAGAGAAAAAAGAGATGGAAAAAATTGTCAGAAACAGAGAAAGACCGAGCAAGCGAAATAGATGTTGGGAGTAAAGAGAAAAAAAATACATGAAAGTGTAAAGAAAGAACGAAAAAAAGAAGAAAGAAAGAAAGAAAAAATTGACAGAAACAGATAAAGATAGAGTAATAGAAAAAAAATAAAGGAAAGAAAAATAAAGAAGGAAAGAAAAAGGAAAGAAGATAAAAATACAGAAACAGAAAGAAAGAGAAAAAAGAGTAAAGAGAAAGAAAAAAAGGAAAGAGAAAGAAAAATATATATAAAGAAAATTTGACAAATAAAGAAAAAGCAATAGAAAAAGAGAAGAAAGAAGGGAAGAAAAAGAAAAGGAGATAAAGAAAAAAATACAGAAACAGAAAGAGAGCAAATGAAAAAAAGAAACAAAAAAGAAAGTGTAAAGAGAAATAAATAAATGAAAAAAGTAATGGGAAAGAAAGAAAAAAATTGAAAAAGAAAGAAAGTGACAAAACAAAGATAAAGAAATAGAGATAAAAAAAGAAAGAAAGAAAGAAAGAAAGAAAGAAAAAATGACACCTAAAGAAAGAGTATAAAAGGAAAAAAGAGAAAAAGAAAGAAGGGAAGAAAGAGAAAATGACAAGAAAAAGTACGGAAAGAAATGAATGGAAATGTAAAGAGAAAGAAAGTAGAGAGAGAGAGAAAATGACAAAGAATTAAAGAAATATATAAAAAAATTGACAAACAGATAAAGAAAGAGCAATAGATAAAGAGAAAGAAAAAAGAAAGAGTAAAGAGAGAAAAAGAAATGAAAAAAGTAAAGAGAGAAAGTGACAAAAGAAAGAGAAAGAAATATTGAAAGAAAAAAAAGACATGAAGGAAAAATGAAGGAAACAGATAAAGAGCAATAAAAAAGGTAGAGAAAGAAAGAAAACAAAGAGATAAAGAAAACTGACAGAAACCGATAAAGAAAGAGCAATATAAAAAGACAGTAAAGAGATGAAAAGAAAGAAAGAAATGACAGAAAAAAAGAGCAATAGAAGAATATAGAGAAAGAAATAAAGAAAATTGACAGAAACCAATAAAGAAGAGCAATATAAAAAGAAAGAGAAAGAAAGATAGAAAGAAAGAAAG
>CAIGQZ010031581.1:527424-537633 GCA_903798205.1 Danio tinwini | reverse complement strand
AGCAACATATAAAGAGTAATAGAAAAAAAGAGAAACAGGGAAGAAAAAGTAAAGAAAAAATACAGAAAGAAAGAAAAGCAAAAGAAAAAAAAGAGTAAAAAGAAAGAAATGAGAAAGTAAAAAGAAAGAAAATAGAAATAGAGAAAGTGACAAAACAAAGAGAAAGAAAGAAAAGAGTAAGAAAGAAAGAAATAAAGAAAATTGACCGAAACTGATAAAGAGCAAAATAATTTTTTTTTTTTTTTTGTGATTTGGAGGTTTTAGAGCAAGTCAGTTTCATTACATCTACTATCTGCACTGTCAGTATGTGATGTAAACATGTATGATTGAGTTGATGCTAGCGGAAAGTTTGATGTCAACTACTCAACTTAAAAACTGCAGTTAGCAGAACTCCCGCCAGAAAACAATCAGTTCTGGGTTACAGGGTTTGACAAACATATTTATGCTCTGTGTCAGTGACCAAAGAATAGCGTTTGTTTTGGAAGCGGCCCATTGCTTTGTTGGAAAACACTGCAGTTTTGGGGGAGCGCTCAAGTAGCCCGCTTTTGTCTGGTACTGATTAATGATAACTCAATGTATCTGTGTGTCTGTCGCTTACGGTAAATGGTCCTCATAAAACAACTTCACAGACGTTTATATGCTCTTCAGATGTCCACTTTATTCCTACATGTGTAGATGCTTTGCTTTATATTACTTTCATATTATTTTTGGGGTCATTTGGTGTCAACTCGAGCTGAGAACTCCAGATAGATTTTGATCATTCATCATTTTGGTGGAAGATGTGGGTAACACTTTACTTGAAGGGGGTGTTTATAATGTGAATGAGATTGTATGCGTGCTTATGACAACTATTATAACGTGTCATTTGCTCAGTTATGACATTTTGACAACATGACATTACCAAGACAACATAACTTGTCATAAATCTGTCATAAACATGATTGTCATTTTCATTCTTAGCCTTGTTTTTAAAGTTATTATGGTTCAGGTCCAGCTATATCGGCATCTCAATGTTGCTCTGGGAGCAAATTGTTAAAGGTGCAGTATGTAAGATTGACACCCAGTGGTTGAACTAGGCATTGCAGTCCAAAATCAAAACTGTTTTTTTTACCCGGCCCCTCATTAGACGACTCTATGCAAATCCAGGTTGCCAGATCATGCAGTGAGCATGCATGACTTACCGGCCAATTTATTAGGCACACCTTACTAGTACCAGGTTGGACCCCCTTTTGCCTAGATTTTTTGCCTGGCATAGATTCAACAAGGTACTGGAAATATTCTTCAGAGATTTAGCTCCATATTGACATGATAGCATCACACAGTTGCTGCAGAATCTTTTGACTGCACATCCATGATGCGAATCTCCCATTCCACTACATCTCAAAGGTGCTCTATTGGATTGAGATCTGGTGACTGTGGAGGCCATTTGAGTATAGTGAACTCATTGTCATGTTCAAGAAATTAGTTTGAGATGATTCGCACTTTATCCTGCTGGAAGTAGCCATCAGAAGATGAGTACACTGTGGTCATAAAGGGATGGACATGGTCAGCAACAATACTCAGGTAGGCTGTGCTGTTGACATGATGCTTAATTGGTACTAATGAGCCCAAAGTGTGCCAAGAAAATATCCCCACACCATTACACCACCACCACCAGCCTGAACCATTGATACAAGGTAGGATGGATCCATGCTTTCATGTTGCTGACGCCAAATTCTGACCCGACCATCCGAATGTGGCAGCAGAAATTGAGACTCATCAGACCAGACAATGTTTCTTCAATCTTCTATTGTTCAGTTTTGGTGAGCCTGTGTGAATTGTAGCCTCAGTTTCCTGTTCTTAGCTGACAGGAGTGGCACCCGGTGTGGTCTTCTGCTGCTGTTGCTCATCCTCCTCAAGGCTGGACGTGTTGCGTGTTCAGAGATGCTCTTCTGCAGGCCTCGGTTGTAACAAGTGATTATTTGAGGTACTGTTGCCTTTTTATCAGCTGGAACTGATAAATTCCTGATAGTCTGGCCATTGTCCTCTGACCACTGGCATCAACCAGGCGTTTGCGCCCACAGAACTGCCACTCACTGGATATTTTCCCTTTTTCAGATAAATGGATATTTTCTCTTTTTCTGACCATTCTCTGTAAACCCTAGAGATGGTTGTGCGTGAAAATCCCAGTAGATCAGCAGCTTCTGAAATACTCAGACCAGCCCGCCTGGCACCAACAACCATGCCACGTTCAAAGTCACTTAAATCCCCTTTCCTCCCCATTCTGATGCTCACTTTGAACTGCAGCAGATCGTCTTGACCATGTCTACATGTTTAAATGCATTGAGTTGCTTCCATGTGATTGGCTGATATATATATATGTTTGTGTGTGTGTGTATATATATATGTATGTGTATACATATATATGTATGTGTGTGTGTATGTGTGTCTGTGTGTGTGTATAAAGTGCATAAAGGCAGACATTCAGACACAGAACATATATTTTCTAAGGAGAATATTCACTTTTAGCTTTGTTTTGTTAAATTAAATGACTATCTACAGCATGTTTAGCATGTTATTTTTATGTTTTAGAATAGTCATGAACTTCAATACACGCTTTTGAATTGTACACGTTGTACCAAAAAAAGTGATAGTTTAAATTGTTTTCAAACCTACAAACTATATTTGATTGTTATTGTCTATTAGTAGGTATTCAATCTGTTGACTTAAGCAAAACTCATTATATGACAATATTATTAGATGGAAAATGATTTGTTTGACCATTTCCCCTGCAAAGTTGGCATGAATAATGTCTTAATATCCTTTTAGATGTCGATTTTAAACTATTTTTGTGGTATTTTTATTGTTAAGGCTGTTGTGTAGGATCAGTTCACTGGCACAAGCATTGAACTAGTGGAGTTGTGGCCCATTTAAATGTGTGTTCTGTTGTTTTTCAGCCGTTCAGAAGTGTGTGTGTGTGTGTGTGTGTGTGTGTGTGTGTGTGTGTGTGTGTGTGTGTGTGTGTGTATAGCCACTGGCCTTTGTTTTTGTGATGTATAAATGTTGTGTTGTCTATAATCAGAGGTGAATGCAGCAGATTGTGCTCTTTCACACACCTCAGCGGTCGCTGAACCAGCCAATGTTTGATCTGCTCCTGCCTCTGTGTACCTAAGAGGAACAAATTACAGCGCTGCATGCTGGGAAAGGCAGGCTACAGCTATGATGAAAAGCACTTTTACCACCCTGTCCCTCGTTTGGTGCCCGGAGGGGCCGAGATGGCATCTAGCTGTTTTCTTTCTTGCTTTTTATTCATCCCGGTTCAACACACAGTCAGATGGTGAGAGGCTGTTTACAGGGTAACAGATTTCAGATTTTATTTACGTTTTTGCTGTTCTGCTTAGTTGTCTTTGTCACACTAGCTATGTTTCCTTCCATAAATGCGAATGAACTGGAATATTGCATAAAAGACGTGCGAATAAAGCAGTGTTTCCATCGTACGAGGCAAAGCCAACAAAATCCTGATTAACTGGTGCCAAATATCAACAGTAAAAACTGAATTTACTGCAGTAGGAGAGTCTGCGCCAATCTTTTCTTCATTTAATAAATGACTTGCGCCTCAGGAGGCAGTCTAACATGCATTAAACGCGCGTTGGTGTCAGACGCGGAGCACAGACGCTCTTGATTCTGGATGTCATTAATTATATAATAACACTAATATTTAAACGGTAAGGCTTTTTAGAATGACCAAAACAACATTTCAGATGGTTCATATTGTGCTCAGCCTGCTGGTTTGTCCATTCACACACATTCTTATCATCACATGATCTCTTATAACAAAATCACATGACCTTTTTAAATACACATACTGGAATTTGTGCGGTAAAAGTGTTTTCATCATAGTTTATGCGCATCTTTTCTTATTGAATAAAAAGTGTATCTTACTTTTCAATTTTCAAAATGTATGCGCATCTTTCAATTCCATCAACCGTTTTTTCATGCACATATCCAAAATGCACATCAATATAAGTGGATAGAAACATAGCTACTGTTAGGAAGGTCTTAAGCTGAGATTAATCTTGAACGATTGGGCTAGAGTGGACATTTATAGACCTTTTTCTTCGTTGCTGCATGGAGGCAAGAGCAGCGTTTCACAACTGGGTGTCAATACTGGTTTCAGTGGCTTAATTTAGAAAAATTAGCAATGAAAGTCTGTTACTGATACTATTCTGGCAGATCAGCATGTTGATTCTGATCGTGAGTCATTTCTTTCATTTAGTTAGTGTGTATTGTGTAGTATTTACCAAGATATGTGTTTTTGCCACTTTATTTTCACTTTGTGCCACTTATTTAGTCAATCTGTTAGTGGGACAGTACAGTACAGTACAGTACGTGTGTGTGTGTCAAACATTTTGGTGAATTACATTTGATTGGGTTGATTATAAATTTGAAAAAAGAAAGAGAAAATGATCACTTTAGCGATGATAAGGCTTGATTTAAATGGCACAAGATGCCGTCTGACAGCCAGGAAAAAATACCTCACAGCAGTTGTTTTCCATCCCTTTAGATCGCAATTTTTAAATGATCAGTCCAGGAGGTGATGCTGATCGACAGCAGTATTAGTTCAAAGACGTTAAAAGCAAGTAAAATAGATTAAAACTATCGTCTCAAAGCTGTTCAAATGTCACTCTTTATATGCGTCAGCTGCAGACCGGAAGTTCGAAGCATCCTCCTTACGCATACACGCAAAGCATAATGGGTGATTTTGCGTTCTAAGAAAAAGTTCTATAATACCAGTCACAGCTTTAGGTATTTAAAGAAGACACTGTATTAAACCACGATGGATAAAAAAAGCAGGAGGAAAAAAGCAAAATAGCTAGATGTTACATTTACAGAATTAGTAAAAGTCAGTTATAATAATTGTTCATTTACTTGGGAAATCCTAAGATGTAGATGGCTTTTTTCTTCAGCAGAATATTTTATGAACTTTTTGTTTTTGATTATTTGTGGTTGTGAATTGCATTATGGAGTGCTGATCTCGGCTCTGTTGACCTCGATGATGAAAATTCCACCCTGCAGTTTAGCAAAGTGTCTTTTATTGAGATTTTAGTAGTTTGAAATGATATACAGTGGGGTGAAAAAGTATTGAACGTCATGTTTTTTCCTGTGAATAATATTTCTAAAGGAGCTGTTGACATTAATTTGAACCAGATTTTGGGAAAACCCAAACAAAACAAACATAAAAATAAAACTAAACTAAAAAAAGCTATTTAATTCAGCTTTATTTCTATAGCGCTTTTACAATGCAGATTGTGTCAAAGCAGCTTCACATATAAGATTATAGTAAATATTAACAGTGTAGTTCAGTTGTCAGTGTTGAAGTTCAGTTCAGTTTAGCTCAGTTCAGTGTGCTTTCACTGCTGAGAGTCCAAACACTGAAGAGCAAATCCATCGATGTGCAGCATTACAGATCCCGAACCATGCAAGCCAGTGGCGACAGCGGCGAGGAAAAAACTTCACCAATTGGCGAAAGTGAAGGATTAAAAAACCTTGTGAGAAACCAGGCTCAGTTGGGCATGACCATTTCTCCTATGGCCAAACCTATGGCCAAACCTGCTGTGCAGAGCTCCAGTCTAAGCGCGGGAGGCTGGAGAAAAGCTGGAGCTACAGGTGATAAAGGTCACCGGCTGGTGTATAGGCTGCTCCTTCAGGATCAATGCGAGAACTCGTCTGTCACTGGGGTCTTACAGGAATCATTCTCATGCTCTCCACTCCTCCATGACCATCACAGCAGCTGCTCAGGATACGGCCTGGTCCAGGATTATGGAAACCTTGGGAATAATAAAAAAAAGACTATCATAAGAGCAGATGCCGTTCAAATTATAATGTCTTTAGGGAAGTGTTCCCGGCTCCGGTTGCCCTAGATAATGCAGACTAACAATCCTGTAGAGGATTTGGATTTCAAAAACATTTGTGTTTTATGTGTATGCTAAATCGGAAACAATTATATGTAATAACAATGGAATGACAGAAGGAGAAAGTCCTGAACTGCTGAAATGTGTTTAATACTTTATATAAAGGGTTTTTTGGTGATAGCAGCTTAAAGACGCCTCTCATATGGAGAATGAAGCCTCATGCAGTGCTCAGCTGTGAGTTTCTCACAGACTATAACAGAGTGTACAAATCTTAATGGTTCTGTGGGTCTCGTCTATCAAATCTGAGGTTTATTTTGTATTTTCTATTGAATTCAGATCAGGTTATCGGCTAGGCCATTCTACAGCTTGATTTTCTTTTTCTGAAAACATTTGAGAGTTTCCTCGGCTGTGTTTTGGATTATTGTCTTGCTGAAATGTCCACCCTGGTTTTATCTTCATCCTCCTGCTAATGTAGATGTTGGACTGAAGCAGCTGATGTTCATTTACACTGAGGAATGGCAGACTGTTTCTGAAGAACTACTGAGAGATTTCAGCTGCTGTCCGGGCTTTCACTGCCAAAACAGACCTCGCTTCATGTGTTCAATACTTTTCCTGGGTCATTTCATGTTATTACACAGAGCTTCATTTGTAAACCATTTAGATTTGTTTTCTTTTCAGATATGGATTTCTTTGCTTGTTACCAACATCTGTTGAACATTTCAAGTCAACAGCACCTTTAGAAATATGTTTTCTGAGAAAAATGGTGATGCGTTGAATACTTATTTCCCCCATTGTATTATATAAGAAATAATATGCATAAAGAAATAAGTCATTAAAATAACAGATATTGAAATATAGACTCAATCTGACTTTAAACTTTAAACACAAATAACCTTTTTTTTGCTTTAAAAAGCTCTCATTCAAAAAAAAGAAATCCTCCATTACAGTACATTTAGCCGATCCTGTCAATGAATGGCCACTGTCCAGGCACATCTACTGATGCGTATAAAATAAACATAGTTATCGGGGTGGAGTCCAATAGCCTGTACACTTTCACTTCAACAGTGGTCGATTTTTATAACTTTTTTTTTTAAACAGGAAGTTCAAGCTCACTGGATCACTGCTGTTTCTGGAGGAAAAAGTCACATTCATTTACCTAAAGGTTAGCAGACTGTTCATTTAGCGGAGTTTGGAGCAGCTCTTTGTTTCCTTTATTTGGAACAGAACAAAGAGCCATTATGCAGACCAAAATAGCTGACTAAACTGTAATTACACCACATTACAGAGATTCAGACGTAGCTCAGGGGGGCAGAGACACGTCAGATAAGGAGAAATAGTACACGTGTTCAGGTTGTGGAGTAGTGTTCTGTCTCTCAGGCTCTGTTTACACCTGCTGTTAAGATGCAGTTTGCTTGATTGGATCACAAGTAGACAATGGAGACTCTGCCCTTTCCACCTGCCATTTAAATCTGTCTACTTTTCCAAAAACATCATCTTTTATGCAGGGATGCATGTCTTTTAATATGATATTGTGTTTATTTGAGGAGGTAAAATAAAAGGCTCTGTTTATTTTTCTGACTGCTTGATTAATTGATTAATCGGAAAAAGATTGCGATCTCGATTCGACCCCTTCAGCTTTTCTATGATTCAGCCAATTATATTTTCACAGTCTGGAGAGAAGCATAAAGGCGGTCACACAAGCCTTCACATTGTTTTATATACATTGCTCAGCAACATAAACACCTCCAAAAGGTGTTAAAAGTGTCACATACTGTATTTATTAGATATAATTCACCCAAAAGTATAATTTCTGTCTATACGATGTATTCCCGGCCGCGAAATCACACATAATGCCTGTCAATAGCTAGGTTTCCATCTAAAAATGCGAATGAACTTTATGCGCAAAACTGGATTATCGCATAAAAGACGTGCAAATAAAGCAGCGTTTCCATCCAACGAGTCAAAGCGAACAAAATCGTCACTTCCTGATTACCTGGCGCCAAATATCAACAGTAAAAACTGAATGTGCTGCAGTAGGAGAAGCTATTGCAGAGTTTACAAGCCATATATGAGAAGGCTTGACCTCCTTTAGTGGACTGCTATTTTGGGTACTACCAGGACCCCGAATAGTCATGTTTGGTGTGGAAAGCCAATTCACTGTCATGTGTCACGTGTTGTTAAGACGCACTGTAACTCTTAAGTCTTACTCTAAATAAAACTTTCCACTGTGGTGACCCCTGATACCTCAGGGACTAAGCTGAAGGAAAATGAATGAATGTTTACTGTTCCCAAATATTCCAAAAGGAGTAAACGAATGTATACCATGATTAAAAATTTAGCAATTAATCGCATGAAGAACGCCTAGTCTTGTTTGGTCATCATGTGTCACGTGTTGTTAGGACAATGTCTTACTCTAAATTGGACTCAGTGTGCAAGGTTTGTGTACATGACAAAGTTTTCGTATATGATTACCAGATTTCAGGGTGCAAAGACCTTTACTTTAAATCTTTACTCTAAATCTCTTATCCTCTTTAAAGGAGAGTTCACGGCTGCTGTCGATGTCGGCATTGCAGTTTCACAGCCACGGACACCACAGCTCTGCTGGACCACTTCAACTCTGCGCACTGCCAGGACCCGGCGGACCCATCCTGCGCTCCGGCCAACGGCTGCTCGGCCCCATCTACCCTGCGCATCAAAGAGGAGAGCAAAGGAGACCTGAAGCTCTACAGCCTGGTGCCTCCAGAGCCGCTGCCCGGAGCCGAGATGGTAAAAAGCGAAACCCAGGACGAGGAGAAGAAGAGCTGGGTGGAGGCGCTGGCTGGAGGAGCCATGCGGGCTGGAGAACAACACGTGCAAAGCCTGGTTTGGGTGCCTAAAGATCGTGCCGGGGATATCCTAAGAGGAAGCCCAGCGCCATTTCCTCAGGCCTCGCTGGGTCTGCTGAACGCTGTGGCCGGAGGAGGGAAAGAGTCGCAGAAGGGGGCGACCATGCCGAGAGACTCAACAGGACTGATGTTCAGCCTTAGCGCTGATGCGAAAGGGTATCTGTCCGGGACGCCAGCAGGTGCTGTGGAGAAAGGAGGACAGCAGTACCCGAGCACTACTGAGGGGAAGAGTGCTAAGGAAGAGTCGCAGTCACTTCTAAGGGTGAGTGATGGGCTATGTGTGTGTGTCTGTCCTCTCGGTTTCGACTTTGGTGTATTTTTTTTGATTACCTTTGTTGAAATTTATGCATTTCTTTTCCCATGTGACTATTCTTTCCCATTCTCATGTGACCTGGCTCAACAATAATGATTTTTTTAGTGAGATGTATAAGATTTGTTTCCTAATCTGCCAATATTTTCACTTGACTCACTAACAGATATTTATTTATTACAAATCTTGCATACAAAAATTAATAGCTAAAAATAGGGCTGCACGATATATCTTTTCCACATCAATATCGCAATGTGATCATTCGCAATAGTCACATCGCGAGTGTACGCAATGTTGAGTCTGGCCATGACTATGCCATATTATTTTACAATAAATTTTTTAATTACAGTATACCTAAATACAATTTGACTGTTCGGAAAACAATAAAACGCTGTTTATTTAATTAGCATATTTCTCTATGCTTGAAGATTGTTTATTATATTTTATGCACTCCCCTAAAGAATCATCCCAATCAATCTAAAATGATAGATTCTTTACAAACATTTTTTGAACTCATCTACTGAAATTGCATTCATATCGCAATATATATCGAAAAATATTGCAATGTGTAATTTTTCCAATATTGTGCAGCCCTACTAAATATATATATATATATATATATATATATATATATATTTATATATATATATATATATATATATGTTTACAAAATAAATATACCCATACATACATACATACATACATGCATACATTAAATAGTTAATAAGTATAATAATATGTATATTTTTAAATATATTTTACTATTATATTACAGATGCATATGCCATTGTTTCTTGTTTTATTAAAAAAATTATATTTTGTTTTAATAATACTAATATTAATTTTGAAATAATTCTGCTTCTACTACTAACACTATTCTTTTCTATTATTTAAGGCAAATATATTAGTTTACTGAAGATATTTGTTTTCAAGTATTATATTACTACTACTACTACTACTACTACTACTACTACTACTACTACTACTACTAATAATAATAATAGTACTAGCAGAGGTGGGTAGAGTATCCAAAATCTTTACTCGAAATTTTTACTCAAGTAAAAGTAACAATCTTAAAAGTTACTCGAGTAAGAGTAAAAAAGTATCTGATGAAAAAATTACT
>CAIGQZ010031581.1:515832-527024 GCA_903798205.1 Danio tinwini | reverse complement strand
TATTTCATTCTTTAGTCATCCCATAGTTACCATTAATAAGGTTCAAATGTGGATAATTTTGAGACTTACCACTACGTGTTTTTTTCAGGTTGGAGCTGTAACTCATGTTTATTCGTGCATTCAGAATTCGTGCATCGCATTATCAAACTATTCTTGTTGACATCTTAGACTGAAAACATAGACAGAACTTGAGGCAGTTGGTTACCTGGTCAGATAAACTCACTGCACAGACAGTTTGACCGTCCTCTCGAAACCGCAAATGGCCATTGCGTCACCGCAGTATAAACTTGCACGTCTTTCTCGAATTCAACCATCATTCCAACATTAGGCGCGTGCTCTAACCGAAAATTGGAGACGCGTCTCTATAGCAACCTCTCGCGACACAACCAAGTCAAGCAAGTTTGCAAACAAGTCATATGAATCGTATTTATTATCATTTGACAGTAACGGAGGAACGCCGCCAAATGTAGAGAAGTAAGAGTAATGATTTTTCTCTAATAATTTACTTGAGTAAGAGTAAAAGTACACATATTTAAATGTACTCAAAGTACATAAAAGTATCATTTTACTCAGGTATATGTAACAAAGTAAATGTAATTCGTTACTACCCACCTCTGAGTACTAGTAATAACTTTAGCATTTGGTGAACACATTTATAGTTGTTTTCAACATTTCAGATGTATTATTATTATTATTCTTTTTTATTTTTTTATTATTATATATTTTTTTATTTTATTGCACCCTTTATAACTATGTTATGTACACTATGCATTTTAGATGGCTTTGATTGCAGATTGTTTGAGAAGGGTATAAAGGCATGTCGCAGCCAGCTCCTAATGGGCAGGTCAGCTTCAAGTGGGTGGGACTTGAGCTCCAAGTGGGCTGTCCAAACCTCCTGGAGTTTTCATTGATCTATTAAATGTCTCCTACGTGACATGGGGTCCAAACTATTGGGTTTTTCCTAACATCTACTCCTACCAAAACCCTAAACCCAACCTCACAGTAACCTATTGTGTTTTTATTAATGATTACACCTACCAAAACCCTAAACCCAACCTACTCCCTCCCACTTGGAACGCTTCGGGCTGCAGCAATACCGACTTGTGTTGTTTCATCTTAGAGAAATTGCTACAGATAATTTAATTAGAATATAAGTTTACGATTAACAAATGTTATGCATTGCCCGCTTGGCATCTCTATTGTTTTTGAGCGTGATTGGAGCTCGTCTGCCAGTGTTTCTGTTCACAACATCGAAGACATTGAAAAGTTATCAATCGATCCTCTGTCTGTCATTCTGAGCAGCTTTTTTTTTTGGTTAGAATCATTGTGGAGCTCAAATTGTGTGTGTGTGTTTGTGTGTGTGTGTGTGATCATCCTTCCTTGAGTTTTAATGAAGTCAGTATGTGCACAGACCCTCTGCAGCTTAAAAGCCTGGCCAAACTAATTGAAGTAGTTACCCAGAGCGCTGCAGACACAATAACAGAGCCATTGAGACAAACAAAACAACAACTGGATCATGGAGCTTCAGCTAGTGGTCTCCATGCTCAAAGCTGATGTGAAGGTATAATAGAGCATTGCAAAAAAACTCAAGACCTCGACTTGAGTATTTTAATGCTGCTGTGCTCTTTATCTACTCAACATTCAGACACAATGGAAACCTTGATGATGGCAGATGAAGCAGAGCTCTGTCTTCTCTTAATTCAGTTAAACAGCTCAAGTAAGAGATCGTGCTACTTTATTAATATCATACACTTACAGCACTGTATTGATTTAGTGATTAGGGGTTTGTCTTAGCCCTTAGTTTAAACATTGCCTTTAAATTTAATGTGTATATATATATTTTAGTTTCAGTATTCATTTTTTATTTTAAATGTACAGAAAACAACTTTCATGATCATTTTAGCCTGGTAGAACTTGCGCTTTTTAAAGATCTGCACTGTAAAAAAGCACGGTTCCACACAATTCATTCATGTTGTCCCAACTCAAATCAATTAAGTTGATTTAACTTAATTAAATTCAAAGTTAACAAGTTTTTCTGAACAAAAAATAACAAGAATTGTCTTTTCAGCTCATTTTAAAGGTGCCCTATAATGAAAATCTGGTTATACCAAGGCATAGTAGAATAATAAAAGATCAGTATAATAAAATGGGCATACATAGAGCTTCAGACACCACTGTTTTCTTGTTCCCATGTAAATTCCACAAGTGTAAAACCCTGGTGGACAATGGGCCAATCAGAAGACAAAACAAACTGTAATGATTGTCCCGGGCCATGCCCTCCGCATTTGCATGTATGACTACTTTAGGTCATTCATCCGGACCTGAGGAGCAGCCGCGTCATCAAGAGCACACCGTCTCATATGCAGCTTGTATTGTATTGTGTTTGTTGTGAAATTTAAAGCGAATGTTTCAACAAACACAAGTAGACTACTAAATCATGTCAAATCACTCAGCTCATCTGTTCATGCAGAGGCCCATACCAAGTCCTGGCTGTGTTTTCTTTGACATTACATCTTTAAAATACAACGTGATACATCTCTATTGCTCTCTTTTGTCAAGTTTAATTATAGTTTAGCCTTTATCCACAACAGATCTGGTGAGCAAAAAGGTTAGTATTACTCTGATTGGGTTTATATTTGTACGTGTTCAGCGTACGTCATGCTCTGTTTGTGTAAGAGTAGCACATCAGTGTGGAGCTCATTAATATTCACGACACTCCATATATGGTCAATTATGGACCCTTTGATTCTAGAGGTATTTTATGTAGTAATAAATAAGCTTATAAATCAGTTTCTGGAGGTTTTTTGAACTTACCGAAGCCATAAAACTACTATGTAGATATCAGAGAACAGTTTACCTTATTAAACCAACGCAGTAAATGGCACATTTATAGAAGTAGTTTGAACATGCAGCATAATCATCGTATTAAGTGGATTTACTTTCACTTTTTTGCATGGTACTTTAAAATCCCATTGATCTTACTTGGTCTTTAGCATTCAGTTGCAGCATTGCTATATTTGCAATTAATTTATTTTCTCACATTTATTTGCATTGTATGCTTTTAGAATAGTTTAAAAAGTTTACTTATTTTACTTTATTTATTTTTTTTTAAATGCAGAGTTCCACACAATTCAACCACACAAATAGATTAAGTAAATTTTTCAAATGTATGTGGTTTGAACATAAAGGGCTCTATTTAAACGATTAGGTGCAAAGTCTAAAGGAAGGACAACTAAAGGACGACAAGGAAAGTCTAAAGTGGATGGTGTAAAAGCATTAAGGGCATGTCTGAATCCACTTTTGCTAATTTAAGGTCGTAAAAATACGGTTTGCGCCCCGGCGCATGATCTAACAGGGTTGCGCTTATTCTCTCAATGAGTTTTGGGTGTTTTCAGCATAATGTGCATTGAACCAATCAGAGTCTCATCTCCCATTCCCTTTAAGAGTCAGTTGCGTCACACCATGACGCCTTTGCTATTTACATGGATGACTTTGTAAGAGGAAAAACCGAACGCTTCACTATTGAGAAAACAGATAAACAGACCATCTGCAGAGCAAGGATAAAAAATGAGCCTCCTCTATTCGCCCTCTTTTCTTTCTCTTTACTTTTACTTATTGCTTTACTCCATTTCTTTGGTTGAGTAAGGAAACGGTGGAAACTCACTCCAATGAAGACATCCATTAGCCTACATATTTATTTTGTTTGTTAACAATTTCATTTGTTTTCCTTCAACTATTTCTAAATTCAGTTCTAATTTCCAGCAAAGTAATAAATGAACAATAATAACAAAATGTGGTCAAAAAAACTGAGTTAACACACATCCTGTTCTTATGCCCCATATGGTGATGCAAACGTCTCCAAAACCCAACAGGTGGACAAATCTAGAGTTGTTTTTTTTATTAAAGCAAATATAAGTATGCATATAATAAATAATACTGTTAATAATAATAACAACAACATCATACTAATGCAGATTGTAATGAATAAACTGAAAAAAAAAACCCTGAGATGAGGCGTGGAGGCAGGGGTTTTTATATTTATGTAGAAAATAATCATTTTTGCTATATTTTAATCCTTAAATTTATTTTTATATGTAAAGATACAGTATTTGTGCATTGCTGTACATCCTGTGTAAGCGTTTAAACCTGCATAGGCGCATAACTAACACACTCTGCGCTGTACTATAGAGCAGCTTTTAGTTGGTCAATGGTGTAGTCTATTTCAGTTCCTCAAAATAGCAAAACACCAACAATGCGTCTTAACACACCTCCTTTATAGACCGGCAGACCCATGAGTCCACAAAGTGGCGCAAATGGATTTACTATTTAAACAATGTCGCGCAAAATGGGAAAATTACTGTTGCAAAAATGACTGTGCACGTTCTGCGACTTATTGTGCTGGGTGTATGATAGGGCCCAAAATAATTTTATTGAGTAAATGTAAATGTATAAATATAAATGTATTAAGTGCATACACAACTTCCGTCTCACAAATTTCAAAACAAACAAGTAACTTTTTATGCCATCTCTATCTTGTACACATCATGCTTATTAAAAGACTACAGATATTTTACTGCAGCATCATCTTTTGTTAAATAATTTGTTCATAATGTCTAGTTTGTTAGCACAGGTTTATTCTGCCTTTTTTTATACAGACTACTGTATTCAGCCCCATAAATGATTTAAATGATATATTTTAGTGAATAACCTAAATATTAACTCTTATAAGTCTTACAGACTTGTAATAAAATAATTATCATCATTGATCCTGACACCCCTATAAAGATTTATTAACAAATTAAGTTAAACATTTTTTTTTTATAAAAAATATATAATTCTACAAAATTTTATTTCCTGTCAAGCCGTTCATGCAGAAAAGTTAAAAGTGTCATTGATGTACCTGCTCTTTCTGGGTATTTTCTACTTAAAGTGTAGCTCATTTATTTTGGTCCTTTCGTCCAATCTTTTTAGATTAAAGTGCTTTTTAAAAAATGCTTTCATTAATATCTAGTAGCCCAAAGAGTGGTTTAAACTCCAAGAATTTGTGCTTATTGTTTTGTTTAATATCTATTTGTGGGTATTTATTTCCTTTTTATGTGCTCTCTCGTTTTCCCCTTATTTCTCATGCGTTTGTTATATAGTTAAATTTAATTCATAATTCCCTTATTGTTTAAAAATAAACTATAGTTTGTAGACTGTACTATGAGACTGTAATGTGTTTTATTTGTATTTATTTTTTTTATAAATTAATAAATGAATGGTCACGCCATGGGATCGGACATCATGACTGCACCAACTTTAAGCCCCCGAAGTGTCCGGCTTAACGGCTCTGTTTTCAACTCCGCCCCCGCCTGTACTCGGCTAATCTCGTTGATCATCGACTGCAGCCGTGCTTCATGTCGAACGCACCTAGTGACTTGCTCTTTAGCATTCAGTGGCAGCATTATATTTGCAATTATTTTCCCTTCTTACATTTGTTTGCATAGTATGCTTTTAGATAGATTTTTTTATTGATTTTTTTTTTATTTTAGAATAGTGAGAATAGAAAAAATAGAAAATAGAAAAAATTATCTATCCTCATGCTTATGCAGTAAATAGTTTCAAACCCTTTTTAGCCTATTGTTAACAATCATAATGTTTGCATATATTTGTATTGAAACTAAAATCAATTCCCACCCATTTTTTTTGTGTGCGAAATATTTCTATATTTTTAAAATGGAAAAGTCCCCCACTGATTTGCATGGGATGTTCAGCATGACGTCGAGTGTATTTGCATACTTATATTGCGATTACATCGGTTTGTGCGCTGAATTGTAATTACTCCTGTCATCCTTTCCTGTTTAACCTATCATGGCATTGTCAAAGCGAATCTGTGACATTTAATTCACATATGATTCAGTTCATTCAGTTTGTCTCTCCAGCATCCACGTTTCCTTCATAAAATGCTAATCTGTGTATTTTTTTTCGTTTACTTTAGAAGATGAAGACATGTCATGAAATGCGTGTTGGCTACAGTGAACATAAAGTAATGTTTTTTACATAATCACTGCGTGTTTTATGTCCATAACAATGCATTTGTTTCCACCGTCTGGCTTCCCATATGCCTGTGTCTCTGTCAGGCCTGTCAATCGCATAACATGCTGAATCTGACACAGCTGTACACAAGCATGCGTCGAGTGTGTATAAAAATCAGGACGTGTAATGTCTTTAGTGTCACTCTGATATAAGCACAGATTTTTTTTTCCCTCTTCTTTTTTTACTCTGCGCAGTTGTTAAAGGTGAGCCTGACAGCCGGAGACTGCTTAAAGATGCACAGCTAGTGAAAACAAGAGTTCTACAAAGGCTTTTTTATGTAATGTATTCACCGTCTGACATTTCCAGCAGAATTGGGCTGCGGTTAAATGTCTTTCAGCAAACCCAAGGTCGTGCGGTGGTGTGGATTCAGCAGCATATTCTGTATATTTATGCCTGCGTTAAAGCTCTGATCTCAAGAGGAAGGATGGAGTGGCTTTCCTGCAACTTTCTTACATCATTTCCGCTTTTTTTTTGCCTACGTTTAGGCAAGGCAAGCTTATTTATATAGCACAAGTCATACACAGTGGCAATTCAAAGTGCTTTACATAAACAGGAATAAAAGAGACAAGTATAAGAAAAAATAAAAAACAAATAATAAAAATGATTAAAAACAGATTAAATGTGTTAAAACAGGTTTTAAAAGAATGGAAAAGAAGAGAAAGACACAACAGTGTGATCTGTGGGACGTAGCACAGTGCTCATTCAGTAAAGGCACAGCTAAACAAATGTGTTTTCAGCCTTGATTTGAATGTGCCTAATGTTGGAGCACATCTGATCATTTCTGAAAGCTGATTCCAGCAGCAGGGGGCGCTGTTAGTAGCTGAAAGCTGATTCACCCTGCTTTGACTGAACTCTTGGAATTTCTAGTTTATATGATCCTAAAGATCGGGTGCTCTGTTAGGTTTGTATTCAGTAAGCATATCTGTAATGTATTGAGGTTCTAGGCCATTTAGTGATTTATAGGCAAGTAATAATACTTTAAAATCTATTCTGAATGTAACCGGGAGCCAGTGTAAAGACCTGAGGACAGGTGTGATGTGCTCTGATTTCCCGTTTAAGTAACAAGTGTTGAATTGAGTTTCTTATTTTACAGATTTAAACAAACTGTACAAAATACAGGTATCTCATACTTTTTAGATACCTTACCTGTCCCATACCTTTAAGAGTCAGTTACAGCGCATTTGCTATTTACAAGGCAGACTTTGTAAGTGTGAAAAACTGAACACTTCACTATCGAGAAAACAGTTAAACAGAGCATCTGCAGTGTGAGGATAAAGAACGTGCCTCCTCTGTTCGGCCTCTTTACTTTCTCTTTACTCCTTCCGTGAATAAGGAAACGGTGTTGTACGCACTCCACTAAAGACATCCATTAGCCTACATATTTAATTGCATTTGTTAAGCGCAAAGATTTGCTTCAAAGCCATTTCTAAATTCAATTCTAATTTCCAGCAAGCGAATAAATGAACAATAATAACGGTAGCACATTCATTCTATTGAGTGCATTTGCTTTTTTCACATCGTTGCATAATACTTCAAAATCCCATTGACTCTACTTGGTCTTTAGCATTCAGTGGCAGCATTATGTTTGCAATTCATCTCTCTTCTCACATTTGTTTGCATTGTCTGTTTTTAGATCAACAGTTTAAAAAGTTTACTTACAGTATTTTACTTTAAAATCTCATATACTTTTGTAGTAAATAGTTTCCAACTCTTTTCTATTGTTAACGCATATTAGTATTGAAATTAAAATCTATTCCCACACTTTTTTTTTTGTGTACCAAATATTTCTATATTTTTAAAATCGAAACGGGATGTTCAGCATGACATCGCATGTATTTGCATACTTATATTGCGATTACATCGGTTTGTGCGCTGAATTGTAATTACTCTTTCCTATTTAACCTATCATCACATTGTCAAAGCAGATCTGTGACATTTAATTCACATATTAATCAGTTAGCCTAGTACACTGTGAAAATATCTGTAAATTAGCATGCTTTTATGTTGTTTATTAATGCTTATAAAAAACTTTTAACAACTTTTAACTCTGAAAAGTTTGAAATAGCGACTTTTATGAACATGTGTAATAGTTTGCAGTGATATATTGTCTGAGTTGGTGTTGTTCATTAAGCCATATAAACCTTGTGCTAAACTGCAGAGCATTTTCTGTTATTCTACAGACTTATTTCTCTAGATATTATTTTTTATGCATGATATTATTTCAAACTACTAACATGTCAATAAAAGTCCCTTTGTTAAACCGTAGAGTTGAATTTCCAACATGAAACGTCGACAGAGCAGAGATCAACATTCCATAATGCAATTCACAATAAACTGAAAACACTTAATTGATGAAGCTGTTAATGAACAGGTATTTAATTACAGTATAACAAGAGGCCTGCTGGGAAACATTCCTTCTCATAGGATCTTCCATCCAAAAGGCATCAGTGTCTGATGTAACTTGCTGGCCCCTAAAAAAGCTAAATGCACGGATAGGGAGTGTGTGTTGCGAGTGGTGGATGGTTCTGGAAAGCGGCTGGCAGGCGCTCCGGCCGGGCGTGGTGCGTTCGGTGGTTAAGTCATTAGGCTAGGCGTGTCGGAGAGTGTGTGAAAGCGCCGGGTGGAGGTGGAGGCGGAGGCCTCACTCCGGCCCTCAGGAAATGTTGAATCAGAACTTTTTTTTTTGGGACTTCTAGGGCTTAATGGGACTCAGAAGGGATCTGAAGTCCGTCAAAATATTTTTGGAGTTACCATGACTTGGCGTGTGAGTCATGAGTCGTATTATAAAAGCCAGGGAGGAGGAATGGAGAACCTGAAGGGATTGATAAACGAGATGGAGGGACTCTCTGATGAAGAAGGGGTTTGTCTTGGGAGAGGCCTTTTTGGAGACTGGAGAACTGCTTCTTTTGATTATGAAAAAAATTCTAATACATTTAAATGTAGGGCTGCACGATATTGAAAAAATATGACATTGCGATATTTTGTTTTGCTGCGATATACATTTAGGCCCAATCCCAATTCTACCTCTTAGCCCTTCCACTTACCCCTCATTTTGTGCATTCATGTGAAGGGGTAGTGGTGTCCCAATTCTCTTTAGCTTGAAGACGTAGGGCCAAGGGGAAGGGGTATACACCCCTTCGAACGAAGATTTTTCAGGACCACACTCAAAACCAAGGGGTAAGAAAATTTCCCAGAATGCACCAGCTACAGCGGCAGTTTTCGCTGTACCCAGACGTAAGGAGAGCCACAAATTAGTATTTTTTTGTCATTATTACGAATTTTTACAACAAACAAACACATGTTTTAATATATTCATAACCACATCATGTTTTACCGTCATGCTTTTATAAAAAAAAACGCTAAAATAAAAACAGCTAATTTTTTGCGATCCATAATCCCTAATAATAACTCCTGTACAGCAGTCCCACAACATTCTGACACTCGATGACACTCGAACACCCTGTCAGAAGAGTCTAGTGGCTGAGAATGAGCTTTTTACAGTGTCTGCTATAATGTTAATGCTGTTTTTGGTGTGTTTACATGATGAATATGGCCACTGTGTAAATACACAGTGTAGTTAGGATCTTATTGCCACATTAGATCATTATGATAACATAATATACGCCTTCAGTGATTTCCTGAAGATAAATACCAAACAATAACACAACTAAAATAACTACAGCAGTCGCGATTGCCTGATCTCATATGAAGCAAGAGATCTGGATGACATGATGACGTGTGCAGGTGCTGTAGTGCTTTCCCAATTCTTAGGGGTAAATTTTGAAGCCCTTACCCTTCACACTCTGTTTTAAGGGCCAAGGGGAAGGGGAAGGGGTACAAAAATAGAATTGGGATTGGGCCTTAAAGTAAAAGTTATTCGCCCTCCTGTGATACATTTGGTAACACTTTATTTTGATGGTCCATTTGAGTATTAGTAGACTGTCTGCTTAATATCTGTTGATACTGACATTTAACAGTCCTACAACAGACATTTAACTGACTGTAAGAAACTTTGCAAGTACATGCACTGTAAACCCGAATTAGTTGACTTTACTAGATTGTTGCGTGGAAACCCGTTGCACGAAATAAGTTTAGTTTTTACATATATTCAACTAAACAGGTTAAGCTGTATTAAAATAAAATCTTTAGTGTGTGTAGAAGACTAATCAAATTTGGATTAGTAGTCTTTACTAAAAATCATTAGTTCACATTACTAATTTTATAGAGGACATGTTTTGTAAAATGACTATTAAATTGAACACATCATATTAATAAAAAAATGCTTTTATGCAATGATAATTGTTTTATTTAGTGGATCTATTATAATAAAAAAATACCACTGAAAATTTACAATTAAGCACAAAGAATCAAACAACTTTTCAATTTTTTTATTTTTATTTTTGCGCAGTAGGAAGTGCTATTGCCTCACAGCAAGAAGGTCGCTGATTCAAGCCTTGGCTGGGTCAGTTGGCATTTCTGTGTGGAGTTTGCATGTTCTCCCCGTGTTCATGTGGGTTTCCTCCGGGTGCTCCGGTTTTCCCCACAGTCCAAAAACATGCGCTATAGGTGAATTTAGTAAGCTAAAATTGTCCGTAGTGTATGTGTGTGAATGAGTGTGTATGGGTATTTCCCAGTGATGGGTTGCAGCTGGAAGGGCATCCGCTGCGTAAAACATATGCTGGATAAGTTGGCGGTTCATTCTGCTGTAGTAGTCCAAAGAGGATGCACAGCTTTTGGCAAGTCTTTGATGCCGTCCATCACAAGTTGTCCCTCATTGATCATCTTAACTGAGGCTTCTTCCGCGATAAGTAGGATTGCAAGGTGGTGGAATGACTGGATCATCAGAGTCCTACCAACAGAGAAGAACAGTTATGTTTCTCATTACATAATCATTAATAATGTTACAAAAAAACTTTTTCATGACAGAGACACAAAAGACAATATATGAATTGGTTTGCTTTACTTACACTGCAAAAGGTTTAATTCATTCTACAATGTTAAATTTAGTGTGAATAAAGTTTCTTTTTGAAATATTTCCCAAATGATGTTTAACAGAGCAATGAATTTTACAATATAATATAATATAATATAATATAATATAATATAATATAATATAA
>CAIGQZ010031581.1:494223-515822 GCA_903798205.1 Danio tinwini | reverse complement strand
TATAATATAATATAATATAATATAATATAATATAATATAATATAATAATTTTTACTCTGGATAAATAATAAAAGCAGTTTATTCTTTAATATATTAAGGTCAATATTATTAGCCTCCTTAAGCAATATTTGTTTTCCCAATTGTCTGCTGAACAAACCAGGAGATGTGGAGTATACATATTTTAGTGGCAGTATTGAAGTGCAGTACTGGCAAGTAAACACCACAATCAAACTTGTATCGCTTTGTAGTACTTTTAACTACATTTTGTGACTGGATAGTCCATACACACGGTTGTTGTCTGGCGTTTGTTGGCAAACAATTGGCTTTTAAGCAAAAGAGCACATTTTTGTGCAAGCAGGAATCGATGACTGCTGAGAATTCTGGAAGAAATGGACATTATGTAGTGCTTTGACTCTGAAAGGAGTTTGTCACTGGGGCATGAATGAATAGTTTGTGAATGAAATGTCACAAGTGTCCTGTTGGTAATAGTCCAGGGTATCTGTGGGGTCTAAAAATGTCTTAAATCGCAAAAACAGAATTTTAGGCCATTAAGTCTTAAATTTACTGAAATATTGTTTTTTAGGTCTTAAACCTTTTTTAAACAGGTCTTAATATTCCTTTGTATGGCTGCCCAATCTGGCCAAAATCCTCACAATCCATTTCAATAAAACTTTTTATGTAAAAATCTTCACCTTGGTATTATAAGGTTGTATCTGGTTCTGGATGATTTTGATATATTGAGCTTCAACGTTTTTGCATTCCATAAAGCAAACAGTATGTGTGTAACGTTTGCTTTTTAAAATAAAAGTCTTAAAATGTAAACAACTTGTATATTAAAAAAACATGCCATAATGTAAATAAGTTGTCATTTAATAAGAATGTCAATAACTCAATTTTGACAAAAATGTCAGAGAGAACCTCATAATTCTAAGGTGACGAAATGTCAACAGTAATTATATTTATTTAAATTGATTTAAATTTGATTTAATATAATGGCAAAATAATTTTTCTTATTATAACGTTTGTTTAAAAGTTCTCCATGTATTTACTGCTGAGGACACAACCTAGACAGACTGCTGTGCATACATTTAGTTTATTACATTGTTTTTAACTTTTAAAACATTTGTCTATTTTTATTTTAAATGGCACCTAGGTTACTTCTTTTCCAGATTTAATATAAGTCTTTTGTGTCTCCAGAATGTGTCTGTAAAGTTTCAGCTCAAAACACCCATCAGATTATTTATTATAGCTTTTAGAAGGTTCTATTTTATAGCTCTAACCATCAGCGGCTTTTGTGAACTCTGCCTTTAAGGCTAGTCCTTCGCGCCCATCATTTCCACGTGCCTGTCAGCTTGTCTTAATCTCCTCCCTCGGCTGTGTCAGACAACAGACAAGAAGGGAGCAGATCTCGTGTAACGCTTGAGAGAAATACTACAGTAAGAACTTTACCAATGAGTATTTGATGCCTTTTTTGTGGAGTTGCAATGATGAGTCACACACAATGTCTTTACAAAGTTCAAACACACAAATACACACACACACACACACATACAGTGCGGACACACACTCACAGATAGCGCATGCGTTTAGCTTTCACTGTTTTTGCATGCAAATGTGACAGGATACAGGTTAATATCCACTGCTGTATGGATATCTGTTATGTTAATGTACAAAATAAACCTGATTTAACATCCACAAACTGTGATTGCAGCGGCTGTGTTGATGAAGTAAAGCTGAAGTAAATCGCTGTAATTCATTACACAAATTAGTGGGCAGGGGGACCGCACTCCTACGTCAAGTCAGTCAGTCTCAAAATCAATTGGTCCACCGTTTTTATGTTGTTAAATTGAAAATAAAGCACTGGGTGTGTTTATATCACCCCAATATGACGCTCTATACACTATACCTACACATATGTCTGTCCAAACAGCTTGAAAAGTAGAATTTTCACCATAGGTGCTCTTTAAAGGAAGTTTATGTTGAAAAAAATGTTTACAACTGAAGCTTGCTGGTTCGACACAATATTTAAAATAGTTTACTAAGAAATATCTCAAATATTATAATTTTTTCATTATTAAATTATTATTGTGTTATTAAATATATTAAATTATAATTATATTTTTGATAGGGCAAATTAAAATATTTTCCATCTGGGCCAACTTCTTAGTGTTTAGCCCTGTATGAGTCTAAAATTTCATTCATAATGGTCTTAAAATGTCTTAAATTTAACTTGGTGAAACCTGCAGAAACCCTGAAGTCGTCAGCTGTTTGCTCGCACAGTGTGAGAAATTAACTGCAGTTGCAAAAATTAAAAACTAAACACCCTAAATCACATATGGGGCCATGATGAACATGAACTCCTGTTTCAAGAGTTCCTACTTAGATATGCTTAGCATTTAAGCAGGTTTGGCATGCTGTCCTGGGAGAGAACCCTGAGCTTGGAGATACTTGAGCTCAAGGCTCCCGCCCGGTCAATAAGCATATCCGGGGATCCGAGATCAGGTAGGTCTCGAGAGCTCCCCCTAGAAAAAGGGAGGAAAAGGAGGAGATGGGGTGGAAGGGGGGATTCTTCCAAACCGAAGATAGAGCAGTAAGGAGAAAATGATCCATATATAGTAAGCTTGGATCGTTCTGATTGGATTATTACTGATTACAGATGAGAAGCCAGACGTGCTCAATCATATCACGTGCTCCTCTCGAAATTAGTTTGTGAAACTTCACTTCGTGAAAGGCCGGAGCAAACCAGCGCCGAATAATGATGTTAAAACGGGAACATGAAAGGAACTTAAAGCAACTGATGTAAACACCTTAATCTTATTATTGTCTTATTCAGATTAAGGGAATACTTAGATTACTGATGTCCATGTCAATGTGGTCAGTAATCTAATTACGTAAATCAGTGGTCTTTTTTGTGACATAAAAAAAAGAAAGAAATATTTTGATAAACTCAGGCATAGCAATAAAAAAACTTTATTAATCTTTTCTTTTTCTTTTTTTGTTGTTGTCTTCCCACTTCCACACATTAGATAAAATGTTCAAAAAACAGTTCGGATCTACTGTTTAGTTCACAAAACATTGTTTCTAGCCTCTGGCCAACTTTTATTACTTAACTGCATTAATTGAAAAAAAAATAAAAAAAATAAAAAAATAAAAATCTGCAACGCCTACAATTTTCATCTTCTTCCATCCTCCCACTTACTGACTCAGTCACTTTGAAAAAGTAGATGGTGTGGGATAAAGTTAAAATTCATTTTTTTTCTGAATAGTTTTTGCAACTTGTGCTTTTGACCTGGCATGTAAGAAGCCCAACAACATGAGCATTTGAAAATCAGAAATATTTTCATTATTATTAGAGAATGTGACTCTCCAGAAGAGTTGTTGATATCATTTACGCTGGCTAACCTGATGTTGAATAACCATGCAATAATAGATATGGATGTATTTGCCAGGTTTTCTTCATTATGAGGGATAGAAACTATTTTATACATTGCAGATCAAGGAATGCTGCTCAAATAATTGCATCTATATATTAATGATATATCTAATGTAGTGGCTGGGTTTTTCATTAAACAACATGCATTCCTAATACTAAAGTTGTTGGCTTGCACTTAAAGTCTGCATTAAGCAGAAGCTGTGACCGTTTTTTCGTTTTTTGGTGATGTGACGCAGAAACAGAATGTTATTAGAGAAAACAGTGGGTATGGCTTGTTTTTTTTCTACTGCGAGCTGATTTTGATGTAAAGTAGGCATTTCATTCAGAAATATTTGGGAAAAGGGTTTGAGGAGAGTTATTACAACCCAACAGACACCTTCTGCTCACCTTTTCAGTTTGTTGTCAAATCGGACAGCTGAAGGGTCGTGGTTAAGTATGTTAGCCCCGCCCAATACCTCAGACAGACCTAATCAGAGAATTGAACTGTAAACAAACAGGAAGTGCATATCAGATTTTAAATAACAAGGGCAAACTATTTTATTTGTCTTAATGACATGCACAGATGAATTGCTTACCACAAAACTAGCTGTGTGAGCTAACAAAATCAATACTGCTAGTTTTGATTTCAGGTGTACTTTATCAGTCAGTGACTCTGAATTCCAGCTAGTCTTGCCACATACCCATAGAGAGGCGTTTTTCTCTCTCTCTCTGCTGGCTCTTTCCCGGCATCGCCTCATGTCAGAGCTCATTACTCCTGCTCCGGCGTCCTGCTACCCGAAATCTGCCTGCTGGCGCCTTCTCTCGCCCGTCCAGCGATCGGCAATTAACCCCCCGGTGCATTGTGGCTGCACCCTGCCACACAATCATTGTTTAGGGTTACGTTCAAAAAGGGACGCTGTTTTTTTGCTGTTGACCTCCTGCCAGCTGTAGGTCACGTTAATTGCCCCGGATTGATATTCCCGCTGTGTTTCGGCACAACCCCTGGAGCAAACGGATATGTTTTTTCATCTGTGAAGACTAATCATGCGGTTATCCTTTTATGTGCACTTCAGTATCTCTAAAGATAGTCCTATTGTTATTACCTAATTAAGCCTCCAGCCACAACCCGGTGGATCATATTGAACTTTGCTCCCAGTGGGCACTTTTACTACTTAGAGTTTCCAAGCTGAACGCTCTGTCTTTGTGGCACCCAACAGCATTGGATGCAGGTGTTGCAGTGCTTCCCGCAGGTTTGAAATATACTTGCGGTGGTAGCTGGATTGAAACACACCTTTTACCCATGACACATGGTTAACTCCATCCATCAAAAAAGTAATTTTTAACAATATTTTTATTTATTATGACACTGTTATACACGGTTTCTTTTCAATGGGTTGACGTTTTTTGAAAAAGACTGTTAAAATAATAAAGAAATCCACAATTTGTTTTACTTTTATTCTATTCAGGAGCCATGTGCACCCAGGTGAAATCTACAGGTTTAAAATATGCAATATATCGACATCATCAAATTAAAAAAATATACAGCAAATGAGAAATAAACGACAGAAAAAATGAATAAAAAAAGACAAAATCTCTAAAAAGTAAAATAATTACAAGAATAAAAAGTGTAGATTATTTGAATAAGACAAACAAGTTGTTTATATATTTTTATAATATATAGTTATATATAGTTTTTTACAAGTTATAAAATGTGTTTTTTATTAGTTTTTAAGTTTATAACTTATTGTGTTAAATTCTTACAAAGTCTTACAAAATTTCTCTATATTATTGAACATTATTAATTAATTAATTAATTAATTATATATATACACACAGTTGAAGTCAGAATTATTAGCTCCCCTTTGATTACTTTTTTTCTTTTTTAAATATTTCACAAATGATGTTTAACAGAGCAAGGAAATTTTGACAGTATGTCTGATAATATTTTTTCTTCTGGAGAAAGTCTTATTTGTTTTATTTCGGTTAGAATAAAAGCAGTTTTTAATAAAAAAAAAAAAACATTTTAAGGTCAATATTATTAGCCCCTTTAAGCTATACATTTTTTCGATAATCTACAGAACAAACCATTGTTATACAATAACTTGCCTAATTACTCTAACCTGCCTAGATAACCTAATTAACCTAGTTGAGCCTTTAAATGTCACTTTAAGCTGTATAGAAGTGTCTTAAAGAATATCTAGTCTAATATTATTTACTGTCATCATGGCAAAGATAAAATAAATCAGTTATTAGAGATGAGTTATTAAAACTATTATGATTAGAAATGTGTTGAAAAATTTTCTCTCTGTTAAACAGAAATTGGGGAAAAAATTAACTGGGGGCTAATAATTCAGGGGGCTAATAATTCTGACTTCAACTGTGTATACAGTATATATATTAGCAGTGCAATGGTTCAATCTACTCAGTGTTCGGTATATATCACGGTTTTAGGGTCACGGTTTCAGTTTATGATTTTGTTATGGTTCCTGAGAGCTTATTTTCACTTAGCACCATCGTAGTAAATAAAACTTAAGCAAAGAGAGAACGTTTGGCTCTTTTCTCTTAATTCAGTGGGAACAGTACATCGAGACAGCGGGTAAACATATGAATAGTGGGAGTGATCGGGTGCGGAAGAACTTGGTATGTGATTGAGAGTGTGTATGCGGCTGGAAAGGCCCGCTGGGTAAAAACATATGCCAGAATAGTTGACAGTTCATTCCGCTGTGATGACCCCTGATAAATAAGGAACTAAGCTGAAGGAAAATGAATGAATAAATATATTTATCTACTAATTTTTGTACTGAATGCACTGTAAAATGTTCACCTTTTTAAAACATTATATAAAATAATGTATATAAATGTGTGTAGTATGCTAAATAGCTTTAATCAACAGTAATACTGCTTAAATGTAAAAATTAGTTTGCATCTGAAGCAGGATGCGGGAACACATGAAATCAAACCTCTGGCTCTCAGCTCCATTTTTCCTCCATTTTTTTGGGGGGTGGGGGAGTGGGGTTCTCTTCATGTGTGGTCACCTTCCCTGCAACTATTTCCCCATCGCAGATTTCTGTTTAGATGTGAGCCTGACCACGTTTGATCCCAATCTGACACCAAGCCTGGCTGTGAATTCCAGCGTCCAGCACCGCCTGGCCCACATCAAAGAGACAGGAGCCCCTTTTTGTTCTTAACGAATACAATCTGCCGTTTAATTTGTATGGAGTGTTGGATTAAGCGGGCCTTTGAGGAAGGTGACATTCACTGTTTTCTCCCTTCCTTTTCCCCCTTTTTTCGCATGCTACTTCCCCCACACATCCAGTCTCCCCTGCCCGCCTCCTCGGATCTGTAGTTCAGTTAAGTTCAGGCAGGCATTTAGCTCACGTTTAATATGCCGTGTGGATAGACGGCAAGAGCGGAAATGCATGGAAGAAAGGAGTCGTCATCTGGCTAGCTGCTGATTAGCTTCACTTTGCAGCCTAATGAAGAGATGGCTTGCCTATTAGTCTGCTAAATCCGAGTGTCAGGTGACAGGATTTAGGAGACGACACTGGTGCAGAAACACAAGACTCTCATCCGGTTGCGACGCAACAGCAAAAGCTGGAATGCAGGAGCGAGGGATGAGGGGGCAGCGCCACAGCCTCTAAACAAACACACAAACACAAAACAGCTGCGTCTGGCAGCAAGCAAATGCGTGATTACCTTGTGGAATGCGGCTGCACATCAGGCAGGTGATATGCGGATACACAATAACACCAGATCTGCAACAGCTGCTGTGTTACCCTTGGGACTGACGTCTCTAACTTCTCTAACTAGGGTTTACCAAACCTGTAGCATGAGGCTGTTAAGCATATTTGAGAAACTTGCATGGATGTTCGACATGCAGTTGAAGTCAGAATTATTAGCCCTCTTAATTTATTAGCCCCCCTGTATAATTTTTCCCTAATTTCTGTGTTTAACGGAACAGACAACACATTTCTAATCATACTAGTTTTAAAAACTCATTTCTTTTATCTTTGCCATGATGACAGCACATACTATTTGACTTGATATTCTTCAAGATACTAGTATTCAGCTTAAAGTGACATTTAAAGACTTAACTAGGCTAATTAGGTTACAGTTAGGGTCATTTGAAAAGTATTTGTAGACAAATGTGAAAAATTCCTGAATCTGTCAAACATCATTTGGGAAATATATGAAATAAATCATATAGGTGATGTCCGTGTGTTCATGTGGCATTCCCAGATGGAAATAGAGAACAGTGAAAATAATTATTGTAGCTGCTGTTCATAATGCATTTGAATAAGAGATAGTAAATGATATTGCAAAAATGAAGTGCTATAAATGAAAATAGTAGTTATATAAACAAACATAGCAAGAAACATATAAAACAGAAGCATTTCTACAGTAACAAAGAGCACTTAGGGTGTCTGTGGGGTCCTAAAATAAGTCTTAAATTTATCGAAATATTGTTCTAGGTCTTAAATCATTTTAAACAGGCCTTCATTTTAAAAGTTGTCCAAGTACGGGTACTCAGTCGGCCCAATCGCACCGATCCAATCACCAACAATCCATCTAAATAAACAAATAATATATTTATTTTTTTAAGAACCATTTTAAGGTTAGCCCCTTTGAGCATTTTTTTTCAATAATCTACAGAGTAAACCATCATTATACAATAACTTACCTAATTATGCTAACCTGCCTAGTTAACCTAATTAACCTAGTTAAGCCTTTAAATGTCACTTTAAGCTGTATAGAAGTGTTTTGAAAAATATATAATAAAATATTATTTACTGTCATCATGTCAAAGATAAAATAAATCAGTTATTAGAGATGAGTTATTAAAACTATTATGTTTAGAAATGTGTTGAAAAAATTTTATTCTCTGTTAAACAGAAATTGGGGAAAAATAAACAAGGGGGCTAATAATTCTGACTTCAACTATGTGTGTGTGTGTGTGTGTTTGTGTGTGTGTGTGTGTGTGTGTGTGTGTATGTGTATGTGTATATGTATATGTATATATATGTATATGTATATATATGTATATGTATGTATATGTATATGTATATGTATATATATGTATATGTATATGTATATATATGTATATGTATATATATATATATGTGTATATGTATATGTTTAGATGGATTGTTGGTGCGATCGGCCCGATTGAGTAACCGTACTTGGACAACTTTTAAAATTAAGGCCCGTTTAAAATTATTTAAGACCTACAACAATATTTCTGTATAGCTATATATATATATATATATATATATATATAAGGTTTTTTATTGCAAAGAGATGCTTATTTCACGACAGCTGTTACGACATTTTACAGCACATTCACTTAGTTAAAAAACCTAAAAGCAATTTCACAATTCCTCATGATGATTACAGCAATATATCCCTTTACATGATCTTCCATTTACACAAAAACTATTTACTGAAGTATCAGAGGCCATCATATTTATAAATAGGCATGAAACTTCAGTTTGTTTAGCAGAAACGCATTAGGTTGAATAGGAGTTATACTTAATTAATTTGGACCAGAAGCAAACTAATATATATTCTTGATTATTCATGCAGTTTTCTTCATAGTAAATATACTTTTTAATAATGTTAAACTTTGTCATAAATAAAATGGAAAAAAATGAATATTGAATTGTAAAACAAAAACAAAAAACAAACATTTTTTCAATAGTTTTCTTGTTTTGACATTAAAATATGTTGTTAAGAAATAGCTACATTTGTTTTGGGTTTTTTTTTTCAGTTCCATTAGTCTGACCAGGCTATTATGAAACATCCTTAGTGTTTAGCCTCGTATAAGTCTAAAATCTCATTCATATTGGTCTTAAAGGGGTAAAACAAGTCTTAAATTTGACTTGATGAAACCTGCAGAAACTCTGCCCACTGCTTATTAGTGTTTCAGAAGTGCTATTGCGAGAGCAGCACAGATGGAACACAGAAGTATAAATGCTCAGAATGGCGTCAGCTACATGTGAGGTTTGTTCCTTGTGATTAATGTACGCAGAAGTATAAATCCGGTATGGAAAAACTGTCAGAAAGGCAACAGAATGGCGCTCTACCAGTCCAGCATGCACGGTTATCTAACCATGTCGAGAACTGTTTGTAATTGTGCCGCACCTTTCCAGGCTTACATGGAAGTACTGCTGGAACAAAACTCAACTGTTCTCAGCATCGTTCGGCATGATAGTGGAAAAAGGCTTATGGATTTGCAGGAATTGGGCTGGTGGTGGCACAAGAGGGTGAAATCTTTGCTCTGTTCTTCAGACAGATGATTTCTCCCCTGTGATCTTCATCCCTACATCATCCTTCCTCCGTTTCTGCAATGCAAGACTTCTCTCCAGGTATCTCGCTGACGTGGCAGATTCATGCAGATCCGGGGGGTGTAACATGGAGAAGCATTAGCCCAATCTGCCCATCCCTAGCCAGACATGTCATCTCCAGCCCCCTGAGTTTTTCAGCCTCTCCAGGTGGGAACGACTGAGCAACTGGTGTCATCTTCTCCTGCTGATCCCCAAAACACCCATTCATTTCTCTCAGTCAGGTTTCCCTGCACCTGCACAAAACCAATGCAACTAGCAATTTATTTTCCCAAGCATGTCGTGTCCGCATGCTTCTGAATGCATGATTACCTTCTGAGTGTTAAAGAGGGAGTGTAGCTTTAAACAGTAAATGTTGATTGCAACAAGCATGTTCTTCATTAGGGGACCCATTAAATGGTTTTGGTTTTGAAACATACTATTAAATCATACAGTAGCATAATGAATGCTTGAAATGTAGTAGGCCATCCAGGTGTTTTTTATTTTTTTATTTTTTTTATAATACTGCAGTAAGTAGACTATAGTATTGAGGTGGGCACTTCACTATCAAGTTGTTAAATAATTTATTTAGCTGATTTGTTAAAAACACTTAACGATTTATTAAACATCTGTAGTGTGTGTTTCTCTAAAGTGCATTTGTTACAGGTCCCATGAAATAAAAGCAAAAGTTTTTTAGATGCTAGTATTAATATTGTTCGTTTTTAGAATATCTATATGCTAGTGTGCTCCAAAACAGTGACAAAATTCATGTTTGTGAGATATAAAACTAATAATTGATATAAGTTCCGCCACTTCCGCCTAAATGGATCAACGTTTTTATCTCGTCACCTCATACTTACACGACAAATCAGGGCTTCTGGTAGTACCCAGAATAGCAGAGTCCACTAAAGGAGGTCAAACCTTCTCATATATGGCTCCTAAAGTCTGGAATAGCCTTCTGATAACACACTCGTATTTAGAATATATAAACATACAAAGCTTGCAGTTCATCACTTCCACCTAAATTGATCAATAGTTTAATTTGCATCACCTCATACTTACATGACAATTTAGGTCGTGTGGTAGTACCCATAATAGCAGAGTCCACTGAAGGAGGTCAAGCCTTCCCATATATGGCTCCTAAACTCTAGAATAGCCTTCTGATAACACATACACTCGCATTTAGAAGATATAAACATTCAAAGCTTGCAGTTTGTCATTCTGCCTAAATGGATCAACGGTTTTATTCGTGTCACCTCATACTTACATGACAATTCAGGTAGGCATTTAGTAATATCCAGAATAGCAGAGTCTACTAAAGGAGGTTGAGCCTTCTCATATATGGCTCCTTAACTCTGGAATAGCCTTCTGATAACACACACTCACATTTAGAAGATATAAACATCCAAGGCTTGCAGTTTGTCACGTCCGCCTAAATGGATTTTATTCACATCACCTCATACTTAGAATACCTCATACAACAATTCAGGTAGGCGTCTGGTAGTACCCAGAATAGTGGAGTCCACTAAAGGAGGTCGAGCCTTCTCATATATGGCTCCTGAACTCTAAATTCTCTCAAGGTTTTTTTCCTTCACTTTGGTCAACTGGTGAAGTTTGTTTCTCACCACTGGCTTGCTTGGTTTGGGACTTCTGGAGCTGTGCATTGATGGATTTGCTCTTTAGTGTTTGGAGACTCAGCAGTGAAAATTAAACCACACTGAACTGAACTAAACTGAACTTCAACTCTGAAAGCTGGGCTGACAGTTTCAGTTTACTAGAACTGCTATGTAAAGCTGCTTTAAAACAAATTACATTGTAAAAGTGCTAGAGAAATAAAGATGAATTGACTTGACTTGAATTGAATCTAAAGCTAAACAATTTCTTTGTTTGATAACTTTTGAAACACAATATTATGCATAAAGTTCTATTTTAGTTTTACAGTTCCCTCATGTCTCCTCCTGTAAAAACAGAAACGGCACTAGGTAAAGCGACATTGACTTTTTCATTGTGTTGCTTATTCGCTATTTATTATTGCAAGCACCTGTGTCTATATTCAGGTTTGCCTGTAGTAAAGAGAAATTGTATTGCGTTTCCCAATTGTGTATTTATTATGTAACCAATACACCTTAAGTTCTTTAACCATAGCACTCAATTTACTACAAAAAGGTTCTCAGGCCTGGAAGTGCCTGCAAATACAGCGTAAATGAGTCATTGCGAGGAGAAGGCTTGAGATAAACAGTATGTCTACTTTGGGCAGGCCTGAAATGAAATTCATAAGGTCTGCCATCGTTTACGTTTCCGCACATTGCCTCGAATTATATTTAGTGACAGCTGCTTTGATAAGCCACGTTGTATGTTTCTGCAGCTCCTATGTATTGTATTTCTATCGGGATTCTTACTTACCGTGTTTCATTTTCTTTCTTTTCTCTTTCTCCATCCCCTTCACTGATGAAGCCTAGTCCTGAGTATATCATTTCAACATCAATATTAAAATGTACGCATCTGCAACGCATAATAGTTGACCAGGAGCTACAGAACACATGTGGTTTATAGTGTCGCTGCTAAGTTTAACCATAATAGAGTGAAGGGTCATCATTCATTCATTCGGCTTAGTCCCTTTATTCATCAAGGGTTGCCACAGTGGAATGAACCGCCACCGTATCCAGCATATGTTTTACACAGTAGATGCCCTTTCAGCCTCAGCACACTACTGTGAATCACCCATACACACACAGAGTCACACACATACACTACTGCCAATTCAGTTTATCAATTCCCCTATAGCGCATGTGTTTGGACTGTGGGGGAAACCGGAGCAACCGGAGGAAACCCACACCAACACGGGAACAACTTGCAAACTCCACACTGAAATGCCAACTGACCCAGCTGGGACTCGAACCAGTGACCTTCTTGCTGTGAGGCGACAGTGCTAAACCACAGTGTGAGCAAGGTTTATCATTTGCATTTTTATTTTGTTATTTTTTTGACTGGGCATTTCAAGTGAGTTTTGGCACAAAACATGATGATGTTTGGAGGTGCAACAAAGATTAATTGCATTTAATTATTTAAACAGAATTTTTTTTTCTTACTTAGAATTTTTGTCATGTTTCTAGTCCAAATGCCTACATTTCAAAGTGAAAACAAGATTATTTTAGTTCCCCCGTTGGTCAATAATTAAGCTTCTTTTTAGGAAATACTCCAAATTTTGACTTAAGGTGAAAACGAAACAAATATTTTTATTTGATCTTGCAAATATCTACATTTTAAAGTGAAAACAAGATTATT
Source organism: Danio tinwini (assembly GCA_903798205.1). Classification (NCBI taxonomy): domain Eukaryota; kingdom Metazoa; phylum Chordata; class Actinopteri; order Cypriniformes; family Danionidae; genus Danio; species Danio tinwini. The sequence goes on along the minus strand of CAIGQZ010031581.1, from coordinate 502,805 downwards.
TTAGTTCTCCCAATAGGCTGATAATTTAGCTTGTTTAAAGGAAAAGCTCAAAATTTTGACTTAAGGTGAAAACGAACAAATATTTTTACTTGATATTGTGTAACAGAGGCCAGCTAGTAAAATGCTGTGCAGGTAAACCTTACATCTTTAACGTCGAAAAGTGCTTTGGCGATGGCCATGGTCTTTAGCCTCCTTGTTAGAGCAATCGACTCCCATGCGGAAAGTCGCCAGTTTGATCCCAGCTCGGAGCGGGTTGGGTGATGTAGGACCGCAGGGTAACATTAGTGCCATGACCTGGATGGGATTGAGCTTTATGAGGGTGAGTGTAATGGAGGCCAGTGAAGTACTATGTAGGTAAAACCCTCACTCTTCTGACCTCTAAAGGTGCTCTGGTGACAGATACTAGAGGCCATGGTCTTTAGCCTTCTTGGTAGAGCAATGGACTTCCATGTGGAAAGTCGCCGGTTTGATCCCAGCTCATAGCGGGTTGGGTGGTGTAGGACTGGCGGGTTACACCTGCAAATATCTACATTTAAAATCTAAAACAAGATTATTTTACTTCCCCCATTGGCTGATAATTAAGCTTGTTTTCAGGAAAAGCTCCAAATTTTGACTTGAGGTGAAAACAAACAAATATTTGTACTTGATCTAAGAATGTGAAATATTTGGACTACAATCGAGACAAAGCAAAGAAAGGCAGGCATATTTTGCATTGTGATTATTCAATTTCTGTATATGGTTTCTTCCCAGAAAAATGTCAAATGGAGCTATTCAAACCATCTTTTGAGACTGTATTGCAATATTTATAGCAGAAATCCGCAATATCTGTTTTTTCCAAGATCATGTAGCCCTGTAGGAATATCACCAAGATGTAGTTCCACCCCACCAATGCAGATAAATGAGATGGGTGGAGCGGTCCAGGAGAAAACATAGGCACTTTATAAATGATTTTTTCTGCAGATCATCATTATCATAAGTTCATAATTACTGTTGACATTTCTTCACCTTAGAATTATAAGGTTCTCTCTGACATTTTTGTCAAAATTGAGCTAATGACATTTTTTTATTAAATGACAATTTATTTACATTATGGGATGCTTTTTTATAAATTGTTTACATTTGAAGACATTTTATTAAAAAACAAACAAATGTTTCACACATACTGTTTGCTATATGGAATGCAAAAACTTTGAAGCTCAACATCTCAAATTCAGAACGCAGATACAACCTTATAATACCAAGGTGACGATATGGCAAATGAGTGGTCCGTCTAATCTCTCTCTTCTAAGTCCAGTTCTACCTGCCCTCCCTCATGGCCTCTCTTAAATACAGCTTCATTTTACAGCATGATGACAGAAGGTTTTATTTTTTTGAGCGTTAGTGTTTGTTTAGAGTACTGTCCACAGGATACAGGGAGAATCTCCAGACCAACCTGGCAAACTAGACACTTTCCATAAAGAGGTTACAAAAAGGGCCATTTTCTTCCTTTCAACAAGTGGTCAGTGAAACGAGGTGTTTAACCTTTGGAAAATGACGATTGGGCACACTGGGAGGTCATACTAAACATTTTATCAGCTCTTTTTTGTTCATTTTATATGAGCTGTGCAACTTTTAGAACTGTTACCAAAATTGTAAAGCAATGTTTTTAATAATATATTTCAATAATTCTAGCAAGAAACAAAAAGTAAACATCTTTTTTGTCCATATATTAACACAAATGTACTTAGTAACACCAATCTGAGAACTCTTTCTGCTATTTAATTTGCTTAAAACTAAAATAAAATATCTCCACACCACCACCACCACCAGTGTGCAGCATCCACTTGGATGATGTGACGACAGCCACAGGAGAACGGTGCCAGTGCAGCACCCCCTGCTGGCCTCACTAACATCACTTCCAACAGCAACCTAGTGCTGTTGGTCTTCCATCCAGGTACTGACCAGGCTCAGTCCTGCTTAGCTTCAGTGAGTAACCAGTTTTGGGCTGCAGGGTGATATGGCTGAGGCGGTTGAGCATTGTAAAACCCAAAACACTGGCAAAGAAACTCAACAAGATGGAATATAGAAACCCCACTGCCTACTATTGTTTCACAAGTATTATTGCCAGAGCAGCACAGGTAGAATGCAGTATTATACATGCTTAAAATGGGGTCGGCTACATGTAAGGTATGTGCCTTGTGATTTTTGTGAGAAACTTTTTTCGTCCAGACATTAAATGTGTTTAGAAGTAGTTAGTTGGCAAGATTTCCTTATCTTATGTCCTTGTGGAAAAGCATGCAATTGTGTTTATAATGCCTTAAAACAATGTTGGACATCAAAGTGTATCTTATTCTTGGAAATTGCCATAGATTCCTGGCTTTTCTGCCACAACACTGTTGTTTACCTGTTAGATAGCGCTATGAAAATTACATCAAAAGATTTCTTTAATAGACCTCAGTGCTGTTGTCTTTGCGTGTCTGTATCTGTGTCAATTAAATACATTTTTTTAAGATTTTTAAGATATCTGCTACACAGAAGTCCTTTTTCCACAGTCCTTCCTTCTAATTTCGCTGAACTGTGTCTTCTATGCACAGTTGTTTCCTAGCAGAATGGAAGCTTGGCAGGATTATGGGTAGGTTGGCCTTTCAGGAAGGCGGCCTCCCTGGCAGAAAGATGACCAAGGTTATTTTCCTTTGGTGATAATAAGTAATGGCTTATATAGATCAGTGAGCCCTAATCACAAATTCCTCCCCGCATCTCATTACTTTAACATTCTTTTAGCTGTATCAGCGACAGAGGCACTTAGACCATAATTTCCTCATCGGTCAGTGCTGAGTGGATCAAAGTTCTGGACGAGATGAAACAGAATGACAGTCCACCAGCCAGAAAAAACAAGGCTATATCTGGAAAAATGCCTTTTATTTATTTTATTTATTTTTCTTTAGTTTAAATAAGAAAATGCAGCTTATTTTTCGGCGTTTTCTCCTCAAAGAACCTAATTAGACCATTAAACTTTTAGAGCTGTGTTTTGTGTTTTTCTTTGCTTTTCTTCTAAAGCACAACCACTCATTATCTTCTCTAGATATTTCTGTAGTTTTTTTTTAACAACACTTCACAATGTGCCTCTCTGGTTTTACTAACACTACTCTGAGCGGACTCGGTGTCTCCAGTATTGACCCTATTCTTCCCGTGTGAGCGGATTTAGCCATTGGAATCTTTTTGGCTCGAGAATTCCAGTTTCAATCACTTCTATTGATTTATTATTTTTGCTTTATTTATAATTATTTTGAGAGGTTTTCACCTTTCGTCGTTAGTAACACCGTGCTGCTGTCATGTCCAGTCATCGTTTTTTTTTTTTGTCATGGGAGCAACAGCGAGGATGACTAGAGGAGGACCGGCTTGATCTAGTCAGTGGCAGCAGGATTACAGACTCTTTAAACTTGGTGTCTCTAGTATTGACCTTACTCTTCCCATGCGAGCAGATCCAGCCATTGAAATCTTTATGGCTCGAGACTTCCAGTTTCAATCGCTCTCATTGATTTTTATTTATTTTATTTTTTTATTATGTTTAGGGGAGTTTCACCTTTTATTGGTATAGGACAGTGGAGGACAGACAGGAAAGCATTGGCAGTAGAGAGAGGGGAAGGATCGGCATAGGACCTCGAGCCGGGAATTGAACTCTGGTAGCCTTGAGCACCATGGTGCTATATGTCGGCACACTTAACCACTAGGCTATTGGCGCCAACACTTCCATTGATTGTTAATTAATAATAATAATAACAATAATAATAATTCCTTACATTTATTTAGTGCTTGTCTTGTGCGTAAATTTTGTAACGACATTGTGTGTGACTCGTCATTGCAACTCCACAACAAATACATCAAATAATTATTGGTAAAGTTCTTACTGTAGTATTTTTCCAAACGTTACATGAGATCTGCTTCCTTCATGTCTGTCACTGTGCTGTTTATCTGACACAGCCGAGGCGGAGATTGAGGCACACTCTGACAGGCACGTGGGAACGGTGCATGTGGAGAACTAGCATTAAAGGCACAGGCAACAAAAACAGTAGTGTTTAGAGCAGAAAATCCAATATTCTAACAGGTCTAATAAATAATCTGATAGGTGTTTTGAGCTGAAGCTGTACAGACACATTCTGGAGACACTTAAATCTTGAAAAATTGGTAGAATAGGCGCCCTTTAAAGAGCAATCCTTAACAAAATAATCCAAAATCACATGTTTACAGGATAAGAAAAGTATCATGAGCAATGATAGCTTCAACATTAATCTAAAAAGGTTGAGTATATTGGCAAGATCAAAATAAATGTGAAATAGTTTCATTAAAGCGTTCAAAGACAGCATTTTAACTCAATATCATTGTTGCTGTTCGGACTCTGGTGTGTGTTGGCACTGCATGGAGCAATTTGTTGTTGCATGGTGTGCTTACACAGAAAAAAAATGGAGGCTTTTGTTCTCTAATTGCTGTTCTCAGCAAGTTTTTGTTTATGTCACAGCTTATTTGTCATTGAGCGCAAGCCTGTGTGTGTGTGTGTGTGTGTGTTTGTTTTTATGTCCGTTTGTGTTCTAGAAGTGCTAATGCAGGAAGTGGAAAACCTTCCTCTGCATCTCACAGACGAATTCTGTAACAGAGTGCCACATTTTATGAGCAAAGACGGGAGGGAAGGAGGGAATGTGACTACCTGCTGTAGTCTGCGGGCAAGCGGAGAGCCGTGTATGACCTCACCGTCTGAGGGGGCGGAATACACTGAGCCATTTCAACAGCCTTCCAGGACGCCCCTGTTTATTTTTGTCTATGGAATGATGGGAAATTTGACTGCTGCAGAAACAAACTGACACCCTTGTGCAGCCAGCCGGCCTGTGTGTGTGTATGTGTGTGTTCGTCCTGTTGCTGGGGTTTGGCCGCCCTGGCCAGAAGGTAGAATGGAAAGGATGGCGAGCTTGTGAGCAAAGTTTGCTGTTCCGTTGCCCATAATGGTCAGATTGTGTTTAAAGTTGAAGCAAGACATAATCGGCGGTAATTCACTCATATGTCTGTCCGCCATGATTACATCCTTCTCCACCATCCTAAATCAAGTCCTTTCAGTTACGGCCAGCTGCTCTCATAACATGTTTGCTCAGCGTTGGAGTTTCCATGCCATTTTTAAACCCGATGGCTGATTAATTTATCGACTTTAAGTCTGAATGGCACTTGTGTCAAGTACACTGCACCTTCTGTTGTGTTTAGATTCATGCCTTGCGTCTATTCGGGTAATGTATACACCTCAACAAAAAGGCAGCGTTGTTATCAAAACCTCATGTTATGTGAAGCTATCTTTCTAATGACACGTGGTCCTGCTTATGGTGCTGTATGTGGTAGCAGGTTGGACTGTTTGGTGTGCTTCAAACGTTCCAGCTGCACTGAATCACCTTGTTAAATAATGCCGGAAACCTGCCCCCTTACCACCCACGTCTGCTTTCATTCACTGAAACCTTTATAATGATAATAAATGTCGGTGATAATAAAAATTCGCCAGCCAAGCCCCTCGAAACCCCTCGGACTCCACCTTTCCGCAATGTTATTTACATTTGAACCCAAGTGAAGTTTTAAAGTGAAAGGGTGTAACCGTATCTGCGTTTAGAGACTCCATGCAAAACAAGAGCGCACCCAATGTGTCGTTGACAAGCACAAAAATAAAGTGTTCAGCGACAGGATGGTGGTTAGAGTTATTTTTAGGCTTTAATTGTGTAATACGCTGTGTTTTTACATATGAATCACTTATTAAAAGTGTTTTTTGTGTTATGTCTGTCTTTTAAATGCAGATTATGTGGAAAAAGGTGGATGTGTGGTGTGCAGGATGAAATGTAAATATTCCTCTGTGTTCAAACATCTGGTTTGGAGGTGCGGTGAGGGGCGTTCTTGATCTGTGTCTCATCTGTTTGATTTTCTCCATGGTGGGAACCCCCTGTATACCCTCTTTCCATACATTTTCACCTCCTTTCTTAGTAAGTAATGTATTGTTTATTAATGCACAGATGACGAGCTAGTTTTGTACATATTTGCCCATTTTTTTTATTGATTTTATATTTTTTTAATGCTTAGTTGCATTACATTTCTGTCATGAATTGCCACTGAGACTTTAGTTTTTTCTGCCAAAATATATTTATTGGGTTTTGTTTGAGCTACAGAACAAAATGCATAAAAAATACATGAAAGTAAATATGTAAATAAATTACTTAAATTCAAATAATAACAGTACATAATTAAAAAAACGAGTCAATAATCAGTACTTTTTTGTCCCTTGAGTTTTACAGCTTTCCTGTAATGTGAATGGGACGCTGGACAACGAAGTGTGGATCCAAACGCAGGTTTAATAAACAGAATAGTCAGGCAAGCAACGGTCAACACAGGAGCAAACAGATGTATACGGGCAATCCAGAGTCGTGGTCAATAAGCAGGCGAATGGTCTGAACAGGCAGGCAGCAAGCAACGTAAATAAACAAACAAAGCAAGGGTCGGTACACAGCAAGGGAAACGCATTGTAATATACACAGTAACAGTATAACAAGACTCAGCAAAGTCTGTGTGCTTGTGTACTGTATAAATAGTCCAACTAATCAGTCTTTGAGCAGCTTCAGCTGTGTAAGTTTAATCAAATGGGATCAGGAGCCGGTGTGGGTGTGTGTGGTGCATGACTGAAACTTGTAGTTCTTGAAATGGCGGATTTGTAGTCAGTTAGCGATCTGTGCGTATACTAGCGATCTGCACAGGCTGGATCGTTGGTGACTGTGACTGTGAAACAAATTTATTAATTGTTGCTGAAATGTAAGACATCTGAACAATATAATAAGTCACCAACAAAGGTTTGAAAGCTCACACCAAAAAATGTTGCATGGTCCACCTGTTTCAAAAAGTGTTAAAAGGGGGTCTATAATTTTATAAAATCTTGATTTTTATTTATTTATTTATTTTTTATAATTTTATATAACTTTTATAAAATGTTTATAAAAAACTTTAAATTTCCCTTTAACAGTGTATGTCAGCTTCTCCAGAGCAAGATTGCTAGTCATTTCTTTAATCCACTGGACTTTTTTTTTTCAATTTAAAGCAATTACACGCTTCACTTGGAGTAAACTAAAATCGAATAATTTGTGTTTGCTTATGTTCAGATCCAGGTTTACAGGGTATATATGACATAAACATAATTTGGGAAGCAAATGCAGACTTTTTCAGTTGTATTAGTGTTATTAATTAAATAATAAATTTAATAATGTTGTGAAATAAGCTTGGATTGAGCTTTAACCAGATTTTAATTTGTATATTAAAATTTTCCTCTGTTATATTTACTTTTCCAAATGTTTGTTTAGCTTTAGCTTCTTTTTATTTCAGATTTAGTCATCTTAGTGCCTAAATAAGAACATATCTAAATGTGGATTGGCGGTGCGTCACTAAAGATCATGACTGCATTTAATGAGGAAGAAATTGTATATTAAAAAAACTGGATTACTTTGTGCCAGAAACATCCAGGTGGGCCTAATAATGCAGGCGGAGTCTGAAAGCAGAATCTGAGCAGAGCTTTTTATGACCTACAGAAGAAGATGAGAGAAAAAAAGCTGTACTGCATAATTTGAATGTTTATAAGAATTCTGCTTTTGATTTGCTGACCGAAGCTTGCTTGTTTGAACACCGGGGTCTAACTCCAGAGCCAGGCAGACTGCAAGCAGACATCTGTTTTAACTATGCACGACAAAAGTCATTGACCTGACAGTGGATTTACCAGCCTTTCTTTTTTTTCCTTCAATCTCTCCCTCCTCCACTTTCATGTCTTCTGCTCCTGTCTCGGGTGTGAGCCGACAGCCGTAGCGTTGAGGAAAACCGCTGTTGCGTGTAGATGAGTCGTTGCGCTCTTTTTTCCCCACTGCAAATGAACATCTGGCCTGCATATTGGTTCCATGTGTGAAAACGAGATCCATCCAAATAATGACCAGCCTCAATTAGGATTCAGGGGGGTGGAGATGAATGCATGCTGATCCTGATTTGCTCGACAGTTCAAATTGGCAGCACCTTACTTAATTAAGGAGCAATTGGCCAAGATTAGGCGGACTTCGGACCCTGACCGATCATTAATTTTGGAGCCCGTCTCAAGGTCTGGGCCCCTGCTTTTTTTTTACTACCCCTCCTACCTCCTCTGGAGTTTGCCAAAGCACTATCAGCTGGGAACTATTTGTCAGGAACCCCCTCATAACGACCTTAATTGTTTTAGACAAACAAGCAAGCTTGTGGCCTAGGCTTTTTATACAGGAAGACATGGCTTCTTTGATCCACACTATATAACAAAGCCTTGGAGCTATTTACCGAAGAGATTTATCCACAGACAGACAGACAGACAGAAAAGCAGACAGACGGACTGTCATGCTCAAAATGGCCACTTTGTGACAGCTTTGCCGCTTCAGAGATGAAAGAAACCTCATTTCTTAAAGCCATAGTTCACTTAAAAAATCATTTTACTGGCTGTAAAACTATATAAATATAAATTTATTTAATTTACTATATAAAATATAATTTAGTTATTATATATTTAGATATTATTATTATTTTTTATT